>JAJLWE010000024.1:0-170910 GCA_030564625.1 Zygoascus hellenicus | reverse complement strand
CTTCTTCTTTTTTCTACTATTCACAAAACGTTTTATCAAGCACGTTATTACGCTACAGAGTTCTACGTGCAGTTTTTTTTTTATTATTATTACCAAAGCGTTTTAAAGTTTAAAGTTTTAAAGATTGAGTTTTCTCTTACTAAGCAGCAATGAGTCTCAAGTCCCGTATCTCCTCCTGTGTCAATGGCTGGAGAAAGCCCCGGGCATGTGATAACGACTGCATTCAAGAGGAAACCCCCTCAGTGGTCCATCAAGAGACCCCCCCAGAGCTGTCGATGAATGGCGAGCCGCCATGTTGCTACAGGTATTGCAACCATTATTTTGTGGAGCATAAGACTAGTAGTGACGGGCAAAAATACGATGAGTATACGCCGAATGACGAGTCAGGTAGGAGCAGTATGCTTCAGAGCTGTTATGTTCCTGTGATGAATTGCAGTGCTGAAGATAGATCGAAGCTACTGCATCACAAACTACTTCAGTTCATGGGCCCCGAGAAAGTGCCCGAGGAAGCGTCTGAACGTGCTGCATGGCGAACAATGATACGCCAGTTTTATTCCAGTTTGTACATTGAGAGAGAGGCACATTTTGAGAGTAATAATGAAATTCTCAATGCCGTCCTTATTCTCCAGGAAACAGCACTATTCAGATTAGGCCCAGAAACCGCTGAAGAGCTTGCCTTCACCGGAGAGGCTGCTTTTACAATATGTTCAGTTCCTACCCCATCTGGGCTAGCATATCCTGATCTTGAGGATCGTATGAATGAGGACTACATTCTTCGAATAATCAATCGTGATTTATTTGCTGAGCTGCAAGAATGGATTTGCAAGCGTCTTCCCTGTCCTTTGGAGTGGATTCGACTGTCCACTCCCGAAATCGTTATTCTCAATGTTAGTGACTTTAGCAATAGAATATTGCGAGAGCTGGAGGAAGCTGAAAAAGAAGCAGCGGCAGCGGCAGCGGCAGCAGCAGCAACAGCAGCAACAGCAGCAACAGCACCACCACCATCACCATCAACAAGACTAAGAGAAGCATCATCTCACGTCAGGGCCGCTTTCAGAAGAGCCCGCGAACTAGTGAGAAGTAACATCACTAGATCGGAGATTTTGACTACTGAGCAAATTTCTCAGTCAGCGTCTTTTTTTAACGGATCATCGCTTTCCGTTAGATTTGGTGGTGATATTTCTGATCCAACCATCTTGTTAGGACCTTCTTCCAAGTCTACGCCATTTTTTTCCTCGGGTGTTTTAGCATGGATCGAGGGAGTCAACAAAGTTTATGATTCTCTCATATCAAGATCCATCCCAGGCTCTGACTTGACTAGAATACTTTCGGATGTTCGTGGACTTGCAATCTCCAAATTGGAGAAGAAGTTGGAAAAGTTAAAGGCAGGCAATGACACAGGTCTTTTGCCAAAGCTTCCCATTTGTCTTGGTCCTCTATTATATCATTCAGATATGATAGCTTGGGAAGCTGCAGTCACTAAACTTTACGATTTGCGGCTGACTCAGGACAGTCCATTTGGAGTTCAGGCTTTTGTTGAAGTCCTATTCCAATCGGACACAGTTGATAATTCTGAGTCAAACCAGTTACAGCCGCAAACAATCCAAAGTCTTATGGAAACTTCCCCAGTAAGTCCAATCAATCACACGAGTGTTGATGTTGTTGAGTTAGCAGATGGATTTCATCCTAGTAGTAGTCTGGAATTCCTAGGTTCTGATTGCCCGAGAGTCGAATCGGATGCTTTTAACATCAGACTTAGGGAGATTAATACTCTCTATAAAATCGGAGAGGAGCTTGCTCTATCATGTGAGCTACCAGAGCTTATGAAAAACTACTTGGATGAAGTAACATATCTAGCGGATTGTCATTTGAAAGACAAAGAGAATCGACTTTGCATGCAAGAAAAAACTTCTAGCTTTTTTCAGTGGAAACATAGAGTATGTGGAAACATTGCACGAGTTTTCAGGTCGTCTCGAGGTTGTGAACAAAGAGGAGAAAAATCTCCTGTCATGACCCATGAGTACGTTGGCAAAGTCTATCATGATTCTTCAAGTCTTGCGCTTCAATTTTTGGAAAACAAAATTCCAAAGACAGCAATTGGCAGGAAGCTATGGCTCATGAAAGCTAAAATGGCTTTCAAGAGGTGGGGAGAAAGTTTTGAAGATAGTCCTTTCTACGACAGGTATTTTACTTATGTCGAGATATTGCGCTGTGAGGCATTGATCCGAGCTTCAGGATACAAAAGCCCTTTGCTGCAACAGCATCTTTATGGTGAGCCATCTTTTGCTCACCAGATTCTTGAAATGGAAGGAATCAGAGATGTGAATGGACGACTTACTCCAGAGCCAGCCGTTACTATCAACTCCAGTGATAGTGCCACTCAGGGTTTCCAAAAATCCTCAGTCAGCGAAGCTGGAAGCAGCTCATCAAGTTCTTTTGAAAAGTTTAGGACTAAGTTAAACCTGACTTGGAAGAGAACAATGACAAAGGTTTGGGGAAGCGATCTTGTCGATGAGCAACCAACAAGGACAAAGGAGACAAAGAAGACAAAGGAGACTAAAGAAACAGAGGAGACGGAGCTCCCAAAACTGTTTCATTTTTACCAGTATTACGAGAGGACGATGATGAACCTATTTTATGGGGAGAGGTTCATGTAACAGGTGGTGCTAGCAAGAGTAGAGGATACTGGTTCTCGGGTAAGCGCAATGCCAGAGTGCCATTTCCGTTCTTTCGTGCTTTCAGCTGCGAGGAAAGATAGTTCAGGGATTTATTGCTAGGTGGTTGATTTTTTTGGATGATCAGGACATCTTTGTGGGGCAACCCGCAAACGTAGACGTGACTAACATTACGAGGACGGAGGTGAGTATACAAAGTTCGCAGGCCAGTGTGCAGCACATTTACAGGACTACTGTTTGAAGAGAATTTGCTTGATTTTGCTTTGATTGGCTATGACAAGTGGGAGTGATGCGGGTATCTTACTAGCGGGTACTAGGTGATTCGGGGATTTAGCTTGTGTTCTATGGTTGGCTTTTCAGCGGGATTTGATTTCGCTTGAGGGGCCTGCTTTGATGAACTCGAGGATGATTGCTTACTAGTGGAGAGCATGACTAGTTGCTGTTTGAGCTTATCTGAGGGGAAGACTTGCTGATCGCGGTCCATTTGCGGCAGTTGTCATAGGACTCAATGCCAAGGCACCAGTGACATGTGTTTGGTGCCACAGCCTTAAGTGTGCTAAGACATCAGACCTATCCTGGGAACCTCTGGCTAAGGGACTATTGATGATATGCTGCGATGTAGGTGACCTGACAGTAGTTGGAACTGAGGAGAAGTTCGCGGCCATGTCGTGAGCAAAGCCGGTGAGTATGAAGTCTGAGAAGAATTCTTAGCGGATCTAAGGATGCTTGTGGATGAACCTTTCGTCAACGTGTTGCTTCTCCAGGTGATAGGAACCAGCTTGTTCAGGAGAAATAGTAGTCATGACGAGTGAGTCTGGTAAGTGCTCATGTAAGTGGAACAGTTTATGTGTGTTGTGAATCGAGTATACAAAGCGAAGTCAGAATGGAGGTCAGTCTAAAATAATGAGAGTCTAGAAAACAGCTATTACAGTGAGAGGTTCAGGTGCTGTTAATTTTCAAGGTTGGAAGTGTGGGGGAGTCTGCTTTTGTTAGCCAAAGTTTCTTGATTATCCCTATAAAGAGAGAAGTGATAGATGTATTATTACTTCTTGGAAATTGTTTGTTGTCTTGTTGTTGTTGTCTTGTTGTTGTTGTCTTGTTGTTGTTGTCTTGTTGTTGTTGTCTGTCAGTTGTTGTCTCCGGGTCGTTTAATGATGTTTTTTTGTTTATGAGTCTATGAGCTTATGAGTTATAAGGTTGTTATAAGGTTTAGAGTGTTGTTATAAGGTTTAGAGTGTTGTTTTTCAATATATTATATTAGTTTACTTTTTTTTGTTAATCATAATATCTAATTCTCCTGCTAATTTTCAAGCGGGAGGATGCGAAGAATTTCTCCAGATATGAAAAGAAATTGCGGAGACTCTGATACCTCCATATGATACATTCTATTCCTCTTCTGCTGAGAATATCCAGTAGTAAATTGAGATTACTACTAACTTATCAAGAACTAAATTTTATTCAAATAAATTCTGCTGAGTTCAGTGAAAACATAACATGCGTCAAACAAAATCCGATTTGACCTACACTGGTTTTTGAAATTCTTCAAAAATTACTGTACAAACTACCGACTGATATTTTGGTACCCAATTTTTATGATCCCAATACACTAGACATATTATGTATATTAGTGTTTTTGGTCTGTTTGTCTGTATATCAATTTGGGCTTGCGCCCTTGAATGCTCTCTACTATTATCTGTGGTATTAATTTTTTACACACATCTAGGTCAGATATAATTTTTGAACGGATCAAGGCTCTGGCGTAGTCTGTTAGCAGGAACTTTGGCAGTATCTGTCCTCATAATGACTACGCTTCGTTTTGGTTCTCTGTCTTGGCTTTCAGACTGCAAATTGAACTCAGTAGCTAGCATGTGAACAAATTGGCGCCTTTCAGAGTTCATAACAGGAAATCTGTATCTTTTTTCCCCACCTTTTTGAACAAAATCTACTATCTGTCTTTCAACAAGATCACCAAATGAGGTATCAGCATTATAAATATCCAACAGTAAATCATCATACTGATGATAGTCGGATTTCTCCGCCAATGTTGCTTTTGACTCAAAATCAATTTCCAATGCTTCAGCGAGTCGCCTATTTCTCTCTAAAATGACACAACTAGAGTCACATTCTAGGACAGGCTGAGAATCTAATCCGGAGCAAACACGATCTTCTCGTATATTCCCGCAAGAGCATCGTACGGTAACCTCTTCGGTACACGGTCCATTTGCTTCTATGCAAGATAGTTTGGTATCTCCGTGACAGGGCCTTTTATCCATGTGATTGCAAGGTCGCACAATGCCACAAAGAGCTTTACAAACAGTTTGACAGTCACCTTCTTCATGACACAGTTTTGTACATTGGTGACCACATTTGAGTTTTTTAGCACATGCACGTGCACAAGAAACAGTCTTCACACTGCACTGAACACCTTTGATTGTCTGTTTCCCACAAACGCACCTTCTCTCAACAAGGTAAGTGCACCTTGGACAAGGACTATCGGAAGAGTGACATTCATGATCCATCAAAGGATGACCACAGTCATTGGGACGAGAGCAGGGAAACATACATTTTGGCATTTTCATTCCGCATCGAATAGGAGCTGCTACCATTGTTTGTCCGCAGGGGCAAGTCCAGTCATCCAATGTTGATTCCATACATGGATGACAAGGACCATTATGACAAGTCATTATGCAATGATGTTTGCCGCAGTTTAATAACTTATTGCAAACTTCCTCACATACGTGAGTCGTTTCTATTATGTCATCATCATTGGCCGGGGCAGAATCTCCTACCATTTTGATACCACGAAGCCTCTTTTTCCTATAACGCTCTCTTTCAAGAGCAAGTCTTTCGAATTCACAACATGTTTTACCACAGCGATGTCGGCGACAATCTTTCAACGCTGTGCATTTTTTTGTACATCGTGGGATGCCGCCTTCCGCTTTGAATCGGCAGGAGACATCAAAAAGTTGGTTTTGACAATTGCATTTCATGGCCACAATTCTCAGACAAGGAGGGCAGGGCCCTGAGTGACATTTAAGTATACATTCATGTCCACAAGGACCAATTTTCGAGCAGTAATTGGTACAGCTGGGTAGCTCCTCGAGACACGACTCTCGCTCTCTGCCTAAAATATCTTTAACAAGTACTTTCCCGCAATAGCATGATTCAGTGCCTGGCGACTCAGATGGTGCTAAAGGACATTTATGATCATCAAGTTGTCTTGAATGACATTTCTTCTGGCAATAATGGTTACCACATGTTAATAGTTCCTTGCATGATAACTCACAAGAGAATTCTCCCAGCCACTTATTTTCAACAGTTTCGCTAAGTTGGGTTTGTTTTTTCGAGCAGGCAACTTTAGCTTGAGTTTTTCCACAGTAGCACTTGTAGACTCCTAATTCCATGCATGGTCCACACAGACCATCATGACACTTTTTCCCACACTTGTGCTCTTGACATGGCATCCATTCGCTGCAAGTCTTACTACACTGCCAGCCAGTTTCATAAGGAGTAATAATACAGGGCCATTGTCTATTCTGATTACCACAGAGACAAGTCATCGAAGGGCCCATAGCTGTACATTCGACATGTGGCCCAGGATGGCACATGCTGGAGCATTTGTGTATACAGTTCAATAGTTGGCTGCCACAGGTTTGGCCACAGCTATGAGGGATGAGACCATTATAATAGGGATCGGTGACTTTTTGGCACCAACATCTATATTCAATGCTCGTGGTAGATATGCTGTTACAAGAAGGACATCGCCACTCTTTTGTCCCAGAGCGTTCTAGTGAATCTTTGATTTGCCTTTGAGACCATGACTTTATACAGTCGACATCGTATACTCTGTAACATGTCTTGCAAGACCATACTTTGGATGATATACCAATTTCGCTGGTACAGATCAAGCATACGTACTCTTCATCTTCGATTTCTTGTTTTAGAATTTCACCCAGATCCGGGTTATATTCTATAGATTCGGCGTCAGAAACTGAAATTTCTGAATCGGACGACATGAATTATTTAAAGAGAAATCTCCGCTGCTGCCGAATGCTCAGTAGAAATTTGAAATGTGCGGCTATACAACTGTGTAGCTCTAGTTGACATATTTAGTCATACTTCCAGTTAAAGAGGATTAGCCTTCTCATTGTGTTGGATGGGAAGAGTTGCGAGAGTCAAGTAATGTGCCGACGGGTAAAAAAGCACTTACAAGATATAATACTAAAACATTTTGGAATTTGATTCAACTTATTCGCTTCTGTCATTCGTGCATAGAATACTTTTAGTGTCTCGTGAGCCCGAAATGTGTGTCAGACCACTAATGACAAACTGTAGCTATCTGAATCCTAAAAGATTATGTCCCGAGTAACACACACTTGGATTACTTCAACTTTATCTGCGTACATATCCGAGAAGCAAGTGATGTTGTTAATGTGTAGGTAGGCTCTTGAAGCAGGAGACAATTTGCTGACTGCTTCCGCCAGAATAAATCTTTCACTTTAGTAACGAGTAAAAATCTGCTGTTGCTAAGCTGGCGGGCATTTGCTTCATCATCTCGGGGCTAGAGTAAAAATAAAGTGTTGATATGTAATTTGATAATCTTTTTTTTGCGGCTTTGCAACCTTACAAAACAGAGCTCAAATACCAAAACAGAGTTTCGTTTACCACTAATTGCATAAGTTCTGTTATCAATAAGTCGATGCTTCATAGAGTGCTCTTATCGCAAGCAACAGGCACCATAGACCTTGCCCTCCTCCCAGCATTTGTTTTTGGGATTGTTCTTCAATGCATTTGAGTCAACGCACACTACCAGTTATGCCCCAGCATCCCCAGCACACCGAAAAATCTGCAAGCAATGACAGTTGAAAGAACTTAACCTCCGAGTACTCCACAACATTGAAATGAATGGCCAGCTCTCACAAGTTATCTGAATGAGGCAAACCGGACTGCCAGGTCACCCGCCGTAGACTTCACAATCTCACCTGCAGTGACTACATCGGGAAATGATATTTGCTTACCCGTGACTGTGTGGAAAAAGCAAATTGTATGTTTCCAAAAGAAGTTAATCGCGTGCTAAAATTCGACGGAGTTTCGAGGCGAGCTACTATTTTTATTACGAGTACGACAGTATGACTGTAAAGTGCAAAATGCCACCGACTCCAATTATCATGAAAAACATCCGATTTTCAAGTTAAAATTATGAAGAATAGCAAGCTAGAAAGGAGGAAAGGAAAGCCAACAGCAAACACTGCCAAACAGGTCGTCGCTAATATAGCAGTAATAGGTAACAATTGAACAGAAGCCAGAGTCAGGGGTCAGTTCAAAACTCGCAGATACTGAAGATTTTAAGAATTTTTCAATTGTTTCGTCTGGTTCAACTGACCATAACAAAATAGAATTTACAAATTATGGCCACATAGCAATCGAACCGATCCCACGCATATGGTCGTTCGCAGAAAAAAAACAGTAACACGAGATTCATTGCTCTTACAGCTCTAAGATAAACACTTACTTGAGAGACTCCACGTTTAACAAATTGTACATTGCAAAAATTCATGGACTTTGTTGCGGCACAGAAAAGGTATCTTATATGGTAGCATTGGTGTGTATGGAGCTATAATTACTGCGTGAATTTCTGAATTGACTTGGAAAATGGTACTTTTTACAAGCAGTGATGTTCATGCAGTGTTCTTCTTTTTTTTTTTTTGCCTCACTTGGCTTAGGATCTTAGTCCCGTCAACTTTCCGAGTCCATGGTAAGAAAAACCACTTAAATGCAATTAGTAGGCTCAAGTAAGCAGCTGTATTAGGTACTGCTTTACCGACAGTCATATCTCTGAGGGGTATGGAACAGAATTTCAAATAACTTTTTCGTTTGCCCAGCTTGTATCACCCGATTCGAGTGTCAGAATCATGAAGCATACAATATATTGTGCCATCAACCTCTGGAAACAACTATGTCGGTTGAAAAAGCTGGAGAAAATATGGAAACCCTTTCAGATGTCCTGAGATTTCAAATCAACTCAATCAGATCATGAATACTTTTATCTTCGCCCTGATAACGACTTGAAAGAAAACGTCTTTTTCCGCTGGTAGCTCCAACAAATAACAATCTACCTAAGTAATTTATCAATACAGCAGGGCGTCAGACAGTGAAGACGGTAGTTATTGAACTCTATAACGAGGTGTGTTCATTTTTAGCATGCATCCCTATATTACAGAGGATTATGAAAAGAGTAGATGATTATATAAGTAGCAGAAATTCACAGAGATGTAAACATAACTGAGCCTGCAAGTTAGTTTGAACATTTGATATGCAATTTATGACCTGCTTGGCAGGTAAGGAGTCATGCCAGTATTTCCGAACCCTCCATATGCATCATCAGCCATTAGCATCAAACCAGGTGGTGTAGTAGCTTCTGCTGACGCAGGCTGAGGATCAGAGTGACTGAAACTGAGTCCGGCATATGGAGAAGCGGTGAATATAGTATTGGCATGCTTTGAAAAACCGTCCTTGATAAAAGGGCTGTATCTGTATGGATAATTATTGGCCTGTTTGCTAACAGGCGTATGCAAAAGATGATTATTCGACATTCTGGTTGACGAAGATGCAGTAGTTCGTCGGCCAGACGAAGACTTGGTTCGCTCTCGAGCCCTGGATCTGGCAACAGACTGGGCAAATGCAGCCATAGCATCACCGGATCGATGATTGCTATCATAAACACTGTAAATACTTGCCGAAAGATCTGGAGAATCAGAGTCGCCATCAGAATCAGAAAGCTCCCAGTTTCTATGATTCATGGCATTGTTCTTGGGTTGGGGGCCCAAGAAATATGAGCCATCAGACCCCAGAGTAGAACCACTATGAGATTCTTGAAGAAGTGCAGCTCGAAGACCTTCTGAGGAGGCTAAAACGCTAGAGGAAAAACGAGAAACCTCCAATTGGTAAGGAGGAACCGAATATGCGCTCAAGGAAGAAGCCGATGCAGAATCGTCATCGTCACCAGCAGGCAATTCACCGTCAGAGTGAGCGACTCGAGCCCGGCCATTGGCAATGATGAAAGAAACTCGACGACCAGCAGCAGGGCAAGAGGCTGGAAAAGACGTATCTTCAAAATAGGGTTCCGAAGGAAACTGCTCAGAAAAAGTGCGCTTAAGATTCTGCGGTCTGGGACGAGGCCTCTGAGCAGCAAGATCCACCAATGAAGCACTACTAAGAGGCTTGTCAGCAACCGATGTCCCTTCATCATCAGCAACATCGTCATGATCAGCATCCTCCTTCATAAAGCTCACATGATAACCCAAGACTGGAGAAGATGGGACGTCTTTGATAGATAATCCCCGTAAGGTGGTACGCTGAGCCAGAGGGGAACGACTTCTAGTAGGAGTAGAAGCAGCCGAATCCGAGTCAGAGCCGTCATCACCGTCGACATTGTCCTGTCCAGACCTCCGTTGGGAGGACGATGCATGTCCAAGCCGCCATTTGTTAGTTTTCGTCAAAGTTTGAGGAGATTCTGCAACGGGCGAGGAGGTGAACATACCCAACGAAGGGGGTACATCCATTCCTTTGGAAGGTGACGAGTCGAGTTTCCAAGGCTCGGCCAGACCAGGAAGGACCAACAAATTTTTCCTTGGGCGACCTCTTTTTTTGAAAGGGCCCGATGTAGGAGTCTCAGCTATGAGTTTGGGGCCCTGGCTCCTCGGAGAGGTCTGGCTAGCCAAAAGAGAAGGCTCAATAATGCAATCGCTGAGGAAGGTGTTAGTAAAAAAGCACAAGGAGAATGAAATGAGATTCAGCTGAGAAAACTCAAGAAGAGAGCTGGCAAGCTAAAGCTCAAGCAATGGAGAAAAGAGCCGACTTGTGTGTTGAGCAGCTTCAGAGGTGATAACGAAGCACAGTATCAAATGGCACCACAAGATAAGAGCAGCAATTGCAAAAGCAGGAGAAAGTAAAATTACAAGAAGGCAAGCCATGCAAATACACTATCGAGAAAACTCATGGAAATTGGATGATCAATACTTACTCAGACATGGCCTTGATGTCAGGAGAATAAATTTTTTTCCAGGCTTGGCTTCGGGTCTCGTTAAGTACAAGGGATGAACACCTTTTTAACTAACCACCACTGGTAGGCTCAAGGAAGAGCGACACAAGAAGAAGTAAAAATAACCTACCCAAGGTAGAAGAAGAAAACACAAAATACCAGATTCAAGTGCGCCAAGTTTATCAGGAGCACCAGTATATTAAAACCAGGCTGAAATGTAGAATTGCGAATAATGTAAGTTTGTAACTGCAATGGTCAAAGTCAAAAAGTTCCACCACCGGCCAAGATCAAAGTTTTATGAACCTTAGCTGTATCGGAAGTTGGGTTTATAGCAGCGGGATATGGGGCCATGCAAGGCTCCGAGCAGCAATTAAAAGCAGCAGCCAGCCAAAGACAAGCAGTTAGAGACTGGAGAAAAAGCGAGCTACACTCAATGCTGAAAAAAGGAAAAAAGTAATCGGGCGTCAAAGTAGGAAACAAAACGCTTTTTTTTTTTTCCACGTTTGTTTTTGACACGGGGTCGAAACCGAGAAGGTGTTGAGTTTGTTCAGGTGGAAAACAACAGGGCAGGGCCAGCTGAGCGGAGAAAGAAAAGCGAGAGAATAAGATCAGACAACAACGGGGGCAGATGAAGATAGTTATATGACAGATCAGATTGGATGACGATCAGAACCCGGGATTCAAATAAGCGAAACCCCTCCTTCGTTCATATCCTGTCATCATCGGCGCATGGGCTCTAACTTATATGGCAGGAGCAGCGACCGGGAATCATATCACATAGGCGGCCTCGAAGCCAGGCAGGGGGTGGTGGTGGGCTCAAATTGGCAAAAACCCGCCTCGACTCAGGGGGTCACGGAATGCGAAAGTGGGTGGGTGCAAGTGGAGGTTGCCTACTGTGACGATCGACCTCACCAAGAAGCAAAAGAGTTCCAAAAGCCCCAGCATCTAAGGCTCCTGTGCAGGCGGAGACAAGGCCATTTGGGCGACGCTCTTCAGATAGCACTAGCGCTGCAAATGGGAAGTGACTAGGGGTCGTCGTACCAGATGGCTTGCTACTTCGCAACCTGCCATCACTGTATGGCACCATGTGCAGCTCAAATAGTCCGATCTATATCGGTTCAGACAAAGTAGAGAGAATCCACAAATAAAGTCCAGACAACATCATTCGATATGAGGCCCTGGCAATCAATAAATGTGGAGCTTTAAGATGTGCCTAGAGATATCCCTGCTCAGTAAAAAGACCAAGAACAGTCACCTCCTGGATACAATGCGACAGGCAACGCATATCATGAATTTTATTTTACAAGGCAAAATCGCGATCGGAGACTGCTGATTAACCTGAATATTCCTAGCTCGTGGTCTTAACCCCCTTTTTTCATCCCGATTAGGAATATTAATTGCCATACGGCTGCCACTTTGGTCAGCTCGACCAGCTCTTCCTCTTGTCTAAGACAGACCATGCAACTACCTGACCGTTTCATACTATGTAGAAATTTATCATAAACTCCTTGATTGAATGTATAGTTTCTGTAACATTTTTGTTAAGTCTTATGCAGGTTTGCTGTTGATGCTCATTGTTCTTCGATAGTGGCCTCAGGCGGCCCTGAAGTTAGGTACCACATAAACAGGACCTGGCTTGGCCTAGCTGGCCAAAGAGTTTATGAGCTCAAACAAGCAACTTCTACTCATGTAGGTGTCAAACTTCCAGGACTCTATGAAATATATGCAATAATATTGGTTGCAGGAGCTTAATGGCTCAAATCCGCTCAAACTCGTTTATCTGAGCGCACATATGTTATAGAATCCGTGATGACAACAGCCTAGTACAGCTATGATCTACTTCTGATAGCCTACAATTACAATCGTCAAGATCTGCCGAGCTTGGCCGTATTACGTGCTGGCTCCCAGCGGCATGCTAATATCATTTTACCGCAGCTAAATATGCTCTATGTAATAGTTAATGTCACACATCGTTGCATCACTCTTATTCTCAAGAATCAGTTATTGTTTTATAGATTGCCAATTGCCCTAGCCTTTTGAGTATTTGCTGATCCATAACTACCTTCTTTGCGATCTTGCTGTGAACGTGAGAGTGCTCCATTATATCGTAAAAACCTTATCACGCTCTGAAAAAGCTAATGACATGAGTGCACATGATTAAGAGCGTATGTCGGTAAATAATACTATTAATGTTTATTGTGCAAAGTGATATCTACATCAACATGTCTTATACAATAGAGTTCAAAGCTCATGTGAATAGATACAACATATAACTGGCTTGAAGCCAATCTATAAATTAAATGTGACAGATCTGATCGACAACCAATTCACATATCTAAAATGTGAAAAGACCTGATCGTTTTTTACCTAGTGGGTACACTAGTAGCGTAGCTACAAATAAACCGACTGTGATACCAACACTAACTTGGATCATACCAAAACCAAGATCTAAACCACTGGTCGAAGAAGTGGAGGTGTCAGAAGTAGTAGTGTTATGAACAAGAGCATTGGCATTTTCTAAGCCAGTAACTAGTGAGCCTTGACTTGCAATACCACTAGGGACCTGAATGAAGATAGCTGGCAGCATGGCTGCAAAAGCTAGCCCATGACCGACTCGGGAATAAATATTGCCCATAATTCCAATAGCAAATGCTCCGATGGCGCTTGTAAACTCACTAGAATTAGGTACTCGCTTGCCAATAAAATAGGTAACAGCATAGCCCGCACTTCCTATTATGCCCATAACTGGAAGTTGTCGCAGACTAGCTTGATTTACCATTGCAACCAAAATGCTATAAGCGGGAATAAACAAAATTTTGAATCTATCGTCGACTGTTCGATGACAGGTTATAGTGGAGACTGCTCCACCATCTATCCAGCCATAAATGGCCGCACCAAGAGTGATTCCAAATCCAAGAAACAGAGAATAAATCACAGCATAGAACATTCGAACTGATCCCGCAACCATGTTACGCGATTGCAGCTCTAATGCCCCGCAAAGGATGATATAACCCGGCAAAATAAGAGCCAGCGATCCCTGTGCTAGGGCCGCAAAACAAAATATACTCTGACTGTGACCAATGGAGCCAAATGCTCGGCCCAAAAAGCTGACAATAATAGATGAGGTCACCTCGAATACATTACTGTATAGGTCAGATTTCGGCGCAACATAAACTTGCAAGAAGCCAACACAGCCTGCCAAGACGCATGATACTGGCAGGTCTGGCCATCCACCTTTGAAGGCAAACATGGTTGCCATGGCCGAAGCTAAGCCAAATAAAAATACACAAACCCATTTAGGGTAGGTATTTTTCATGGCCAGCAATTCCTCCAGCCGAGTTGACGCTTCCTCGACGCTAATAACGTCATGAACAACCTCTTTATAAATTAAATGTGTTTCATGCAGTTTACTCAGATTCAGTCCCTGCACACATCTCACCAGCTGCATCTCGGAGGTGTGTGTAGTAGCATCACCAAAAGATACAATCATGCACCCTGGCATATACAAGAATTGGCCATCGATCTCGAGAACTCGACTAGTCATTTTCATGTACTCCTCCAAACGATGTGTTGGAGCCCCGAAAAGCATGAGAGCTTTGCAAATTCTCAAAATAAATCTTTGACGTTGTAACACATCCGCGATATGAACCGTAATTCGAAGCTGCTCGGCAAGTCTTTCGGCCTTCCTCTTTTTAGCAGCCGCAGCAGCCGCCTTTTTAGCAGCAAGACTACTAGAGTTGGGATTGCCAGGGAAATGATTGAAATGGACATCTTTGGTACTTTTAGGCTTGTTGGAGCTGTACTTGGCAGCAGGAGCAGCAATAGTTTGCGAAGCACCCGAGACTAAGGTACCCAATGCAGAGGTAGAGTTGGTACTCTTATGCTTATACCATTTAGGTCTTGACGATCTGCCGTCATCAGAATGTAGGTTTCTGTAAAGTGTTGGGCGGAAAATGTTTGACCCCCCAGGAGTGGTTGCACCGGAGCCAGATCCAGAATGACCTCCAGAGCCAGTAGGTGTAGTAGGAGCAGAAGTAGGCGTGCCATTAGTACTTGCACCACCTACTAAAGTTGAATTGCCAGATTTGGTGGACTCAGCATCATCAGCATAAAGCTTAAGTAGTGAACCAAGAATACCTTGTCTGACTTGCTTTGGAGGAGCAACATAATCTTCTCGAACGGGAGTTCGAGTTCCATCAGGCATGTCATTTGCATAATACTCAGATCCTTCGTTTCTTTCCTTACCGTTACTATCTTCGCTGCTGTTTCTCTGCTCAGAGTTTGAAGTCACGTTCCTCAGGTACTCCATGTTAGGAACCACGTAACCTCTTTCTGCATCGTACTCCGGGTACATACCATCGTCTTGGTTTTTCCTCTTCTTCATATCATCTCCGTGGAATAAATGGCCTTGTACAAGGAGTTTGGCATTCTCTTGGGCTTCAGGATCCAGCTCCGATCGGAGGGTGGATAGCTTCCTATCCAGATCCCTCAAAGGTATAGCATGAGAATCCTCACCAAAGTGGGGTGTATTAGTACCGCTGGTATTAGTGCCACTAGTATTGGCACTATGAGGAGCACTATCATTAGCACCAGACTGCTGAGGTGCCATGAAATGGTCAAAATGCAGGCTACGCAATGAACCTCTTCTTCTATCCAGTAATGAAGGGTTCTCTGCTGAGTTTCGAGCAGCCTCTCTCCTGGCTTGCTCTTGCTGTTCCTGTTCGTAGTTGACAGCGCCGGGAGCCAGGCCACCACTTGTACGAAGCCCGACATCCATTATATTACCGACCTGACTAGCAAAGCCTGTAGCAGCCAAGTTAGGCTGTATGAGGTGACTAATAGAGCCCGGAGAGTTTACAGAAGCATGAGAATAAAAATCCCCTACCCCGCTAAGCATTTGATTCGAGGAGTTATCAGAATCCGATTGAGAATTGGTCTGTTCGTCATCATGGCCGTCAGCATCCGTATCTGGGCCATACGACTTGCGATGCTGCTGATCAATATCGTGATCATCAAAATCCACATGTCCTTTATTTCTCAAAGTATTAGTGACAGTTGTCTTAGATAAATTGACCTTATGATCATCGGGTCCCGTTACAACAAGCTTCGGAGTATCCGGAGTACTGGAATCAAAGTTTCGGCCAGTTGAACCCAGCTGAGAAAAATAGTCACCCTCCGATTCGACGGGACTGGTAGCAACATCTTTGGCATTGAATGGAGGAGAGGTCAGAGGAGATTGTGACTTGGACTTCCAAGGACGGGAAGAATGCTCGCCAATAGGCGTGAAAAAGCCGGGGATTCGCTTTGTAGATGCAGACGAAGCACCAGCTGCGGGACTCTGGGATCCGGACTGAGATTGAGGGGAATCACTAGGAAAACTAGCATCATCATCCTCTTCATCCGAGCCGGAAAATGTTCCCATAGTGAATCGGACTTTGCCTTTAGGGCGGGAAGGACCAGTGGCAGAAGCGTCTAGAGGAGGAGATGCAGTACCCGAGCCAGAACGAAATGACTTCAAGGATGAAGGCCGAGAGAGTCTTGCAGGTGGACTTGAGGCTACTGGCTTGATGGACGGTGAGTGGTGCCCATTATTTTTAGAAGACGAGCTCATGCTATAGTAGAGCGGATCAAAGGCGCCTGGGACCAGCTAGAATCAGACGAGGGACAAACAGCCTAAGTAGAGTGTAAAAAGGAAGAAGCAGCAAGGCGGGAACGAGAGTAAGTAACCGTATGAAAAAAAAAATGCAAAGCCTCCAGCAACGGAATTATTAGCTCGATATTGGCTGGAATAACTGTAAGTAGAAACCTAGGGGGGTGGATAATTTGCGTTGCGCGCCAAGTAATTGCTACCACCTAGAAGCAAGGGCGCGGATAGAAAAAGCTAAAAAGCCGACAAACCGGATGGATAGAATCGGCTGATATCTGAGGAAGTGCCTGGAATTGGTAGAGCAGAGTCCAGAGAAAGAAGAAAACACGCCGGGTTTTTAAAGAATCTCTGTTGATATTTAGTATATGTTGAACAATTGTATATGCGTGTTTGACTTTAACTGTTATAGCCGGTAGCTGGCTGTAACTATATATGGTTTTTCACTGCATAAATGCATCTATCAGCAACGACGCGGCTGTGCCTAGCCCGACATAGCCAGGGATGCTGAGCTTTTAGGTGCGTAAGCACTGGGATAATAGCACGTATACATTTTTGGAATTGTACGGCATTTGAGAAACAGCCGGAAAATGGGAATTCCGACCGATGGAAATTACATGCGAGGTCTGAGACATCTTCAATAGTCAATCTTCAGTAGGCTTTGAGCTTTTCAGATAGCCCCTATGACGTGTGAGTTTTTTTTTTTTTTGCATTCCGATGAGGCTAGCGTTATTGGCCACGTGATTGATATGCATGCACGTTGACCAAAGTAGTACCAGTGTGGAGCAATGACCTAAATGTTCGATTCAGATGCGGATACCGTAGGGTACCGGTAGCTTGCAGGGATATGGGAATTGAACATAAATTAGCAAACTAGAGGCCAGGTGGTAAACGTAGCAAAGAGTATCTGGATAAACGCATATCCAGTAGAGATATGGCGCAGGTGCCTTATGAGTGTCTGGTTTCTCATAAAGTTCTGCAGTAGTCTCCACAGATGATATTGAGTGATACAGTAAACAAACCACAGGGTTTTACCAGTAAATAGGTTTAAGGGAAGGCTCTCACAATGAGCTCAAATATGCTAGAGATTGGCTCCACATAATGCTAGTCAATGGTTGACATACTTTATGTAAACGTTATTACGCTTTTTGCATGAGCGACAGCATCTATTGAGTGAAATATTGATATTTGCTTTCAGCTACTCAGCCAGTCTTTGCCATGAGCTGGCAGATCAGCAGGCCTTTGTAAATAGAAAATTATAAGAAATCATAAATCAGTCGTTCTAGATCCTGGTATGAGCACCATAGAAGATGACCAGAATCGATTCTGGTCAATACAGCTGGAGAAAAGCACTCAACGGATAGACGTTAATAAACGATTTAGTAGTACTCTACATTTGGAAAATTCTCGTCTTCAAGCGTTAAGACAAGACCCACACTAGTGATGAAGAAAGTCAATTCACCTAAATTCGGAAATTTGTCTGCTGGAACTCTGGTGAGGTTGGAATCACATTGCCTATTGCAACGTTGTTAACAGTGGAACCTTATACAAAACGTTTGCCGAACCATGTATAAACTTCACAGTGTAGGTTTCATCTATACAATAACAGTGTTTCCGATGGTGGACAGAATCGATTATTTCTAGTATCATAAGTAGAATGACCCAATCAGATTTACCATAATTCGATCAACACCCGTAAAAGTTGCCCCTGTTAGGCTTCTGATAAGGGTGTGGAACCAGGAATGCTCAACCCACGGCTTAGTGGGCAAGTACTCATATAATGAGGTATTATCTGATTTGTGCTAGGCCGCTATTTGAAGATTATGTCTCAACAATTTTACATGACTAGTCGCACAATTAGCTTTTACACAGCTTGTTGATTTAAAGCTCTAATCAGCATACACTTGTAGAATCGATCTGACTGGTACGGGCAGATTGTCCAAGGAGAACATTATGGTGGTTGGAATTTGTAATAAAATGTATATTTAATCATATCAATGGCTAAGCTGATCGTGAGAGAAAAAAATCGTTAAAATGATGAGAAAAAAAGAAATTGAAAGAATGCAAGCAATGGGATTTGTAAAATGAACGAAGTAGCTGAGGATGTGGAGTGATTAATCACCGAGCATAGCCAACTCTAGCAGTAGCGAAATTCAACTCACGGCCACGCAACTGCAGATCTTCCAAAGGAGGTGGGCCATAAGGCTGCCGGATAGGAATCTCATAATCAGTCGGTGCAGTGAATTTTTTACCAGGACTGTTCAAGCCAGGAGGGCCCGACAAGTTGGATGAAGGCATTCGATTGTGCGAGGCATACGAGGTATTTGTGGATGAAGGGGACCCCATTGTACCACCATATGACCCGATAGAACCGGGGAAAGAAGAGCCTGATCCCATGGTGGAACTCAAAGAATTGGCCTTTCGGTGACCTCTTCGAAATGCTCCTCCACTGGGTGATGCCTGCTGTTGATCATATCCAACTGTAGAGGCTAATGCAGCATTGCTGGAGCCAGAAGGGGATGCAGTTCCAATAGCTCCAGGGTTGGAAGAGCCCGTGTTATTTGCAAACAGTAAAGATCTTCGGGTAGATGCAGAGGATGAGGGACGAGCCGGGAGATTTGGGGTTGTAGGTCTTTGGTAATTGTAAAAATCATTTCCAAAAGAAAACAACTGGGAGCCAGGGCTCTGGGACATGAGGTTCGGGGTAGGGGATTGGCCACGATTGATGGAATAATTAGAGTAGTCCCCGGAAGATCGGTTAGAATGTAACGGAGAATGATGAGTATAGAGCCCTGCTGGTGGAGGGGGCTCCAGGTCCAAGTTATTCAGAGACGAGCTGAGTTGATCCAGAGAGTCAGGGTGTAAATACGAAGCATAAGAAGAAGAAGATGCCGAGTTGTTAGCAGCAGCTGCTTGATTGAGAGCAGTTTGCAACCGTTGTTGTTGCTGAGTGATGAGCATTGATGTGGCCAGTAATTCCTGCTGTTTAGCGTATAGCATGTTGTATAAATCGCCTTGGCCCATGGAGGAAGTGCTGGGAGACTGAGAATGCAAATGCTGGTTCTGACCTTGATGCAGCGGGGTAGTCTGCTGATATTGTTGATGCTGATGCTGTTGTTGTTGCTGCTGCTGCTGCTGCTGCTGCTGCTGCTGCTGTTGCTGTTGATTGGCCAGAGAGCTCAGAGATCCGCTGCTTGGGGATAAACCAATGCCACCAAAAGCTGGTGAGCCAGAAAAAGCACCATTTATTGAGGACACCGAGCTTCGTGCTGAGTGAGAGCCAGGCGCCACCGGTGGGGAGACCGGCGGAGAAATATAAAACTGGTTAGGAGAAGAATAGGCCTGTGCCTGGTACTGCTCTCTCTGCTGTTGGACACGACGCTCTGTGGCACATCGTAGACCCGCAACAAGTGCAGCACGGGGCGATGTGCTGGCAGCAGGAATGTTCTCGTCTGCTGCCGGAATTCTGATCGCTTGTGGGGCCATAAAAGCGTTCGTGATGGTCAAGATGTTAAGATAAAAAAAACTCCAATGTTGGGCTGTACCAGCCTCAAATACAGCAGCAGGTACCGTTTACAGAGGGTCGGGAAGGGGATTTCGTAGTGAGCCACAAGGCAAGGGGGCGGCGGAAAGGGGGAGGGGGAGTGGAGGGGGACAGGGACGTGACTGGTCGGTGGGAGCACCGGAAAAAAAGATGTGTCGAAGGTGATGAATCGGCGAAGAGATGGCCAGATGCGATTTGTCCGTCACAAGCACTAATATCCAATAGTGCAAACTGTTTTCAACTCGGCAGACTGAGTAGCAGCTTTCTTGTCAATGCTTCCAAGTGGCTGTAGTACTATGAAGCAGGCCACGGGATTCTGGCCAGTGTGGATACTTTAATTACAGGGAATCTATGCAGACAAAATTGGACGCACCAAAAAAAACCAAAGGGGGGAACGCAGGAGGCTATCAGTACTTAAAAAGATCCAACGGACGAGGCGAGACAAGAGGAAGTTCGAGGTTCAAGGAAGATTATCAAAAGTAGATGAGAACTAGAAAATGCAGAAATGCAACTGAGTGGGCGTCAAAATGACAGGCTGATTGACTCTTAGCAGAGTACGAATTGAATAAAGAGCTTGGATTCTCAGTTTGCTGAGCAGACTACATCCTTTTTATACCACCAGTACGGCCAGGCCTTGAGTAAGCCTCATATTATTTGAAGGTAGCCTAAAAAAGTTAGGTTTGGGACAAAACAGGGAGGCAGGTGCGAAGACGCATTAAGGAAGCTCAGGGGGGATGGAAAAGGGGGTGGCCATACGGGAGACTTAACCGACTGAAAAAGATTTTGAATATGAATCTTATTCCATGCCGGACTAGATACAAAGTGATTGCAGATTAGACAGCTCTGTCTTGGAAACGTGCCTGCTGGTTTGAACTTTTCGCTAATAGCTGACCTACATGCAGCTAGTTTTGAGCACATGGTTACATCACGATCTAATGCACAATTATGAGCGGACAGAGCTTCATTGGGGGCACGATCTCCACACAAATTTAGATGGTGCTCAAATCGCAAGGAGAAAAAGCAATTTCCTCATGCCAGTAGTACTTTCGCTGGTACTTATTGCTGTGAAGGTGCCAGTTTGGCTATGCCTGTTGCTTATTATGCTAATACTCAGAGATGTTGCATCTGTGGGGTGGCTGGTCGGTGGGGCTGCTAACCTAATATGCTCGGATCTCAGCAAGTCCCATTTAAACTTTAGGCTAATATCCAAGTAAGGAAGACTTCCTGCAGAGATTGAATATATCTCGGGAAATTATTATACGGGGGAGAGAATGGGAAAGTAAAAGACTTTATGACCGAAATTATCATAAAAAGGTACTAAGCTAGAGGGGGGAGGGGGGTTAATGATGCGACTGTCAATGATAGCCGCTCCCAGTACTGTTTCAAATGAGCAAGCCCTTTGTCTAATGATCTACATGGTTATCATCCGGCTCTATCTGAGCGTATCAGACCCGCCGGTGCTGCTCTCTCCGGCATGAGACACTAGGAAGCCCAGAATACGGACCAACATGCCTTTTCTGGTAGTTGAATGAGTGGGGAGGCTGCCAGACAATAATTACTGTTTCTAGACGATGACGGGACAGGTGGAGCACCGTGCATAGCTGACGGTAAAAAGTCACCTGGTAGGTGTCTACTTTCAGTACAAACTTTGGACTGTAAATGAATTACCTATAATACTAGAGATCGCTAAAGTCAAAAAGCCGGGTCAGCCAGGAGCCAGGCGGTGATGTGCTTTAACAATGGCAAGCTACATTTCATACATTTTATTAACTTAACTAACCTGCCCAGTCCACGGCAGAAAGCAGCCGACATACACCTGGGAATAATACTAGATCATGCAATGCCTATAGCGCAACCAAAAGGCGATCAGCTGAATAGCTTCTTGGTAGCTAGAGGGTCCTCTTTGAGAACGTTCTCCCGCTTCTTGATTTGCCGTTGCACCGCAGCATCGGCTCGAGCTCGAGCCTGTGCCGCCTGCTGGTTCTTGAGCTGGGCACGAACAAAGTTGGGACTGACGTACTGCTTGTTTTCATAAATAACCGGGCCACCAAAAGAACCCTGTAAGATGGTGATCAAAGTCATGACAAATCTGGGCCCGATTTCGACGAGACTGAGATCGGTCTTTTTGGTTTCGGAATCGAGAGTTTCCGAAATTTGATAGTTTCGTGCCCAGATCTTTCCATCCACTATAGTGAAACTAAGAACATGGTCAACAAATGGTTTGGATTTTCGAGCTCTAGGGGGGACTCCGAATTGCTGTAGCAACATTTCCTTGACCAAAGCATAGTGAGGGCTCTGATCAAAAGTCTTGTCGAAAGACAGAACTGGACGGGATCCTTTCAGGCAATTTCCAGTGAAGTTCAATTCGTCCATGGTATGCATGTTTTGGATCAACAGCTTGATGCTAGGGCCATTGGGCGCCTTGGTCAGCCAAAGATAGAGATCCTGGTGCTTTCTTGCCTCGAAATACATGATGTTGTTGCAATTATAAAGCTCTGCTATCTCATTCAGCTCAACCGGCTTACTCTTATTGTCGAATTTGGCTTCTTTCCGTCCATGAGGAAGCATTGATGCCAGGTCATTGATCAAATGTCGGTGACGGAAAATGACTCCTCGTGAAGAGATTACCAGCACTCGCTGCTTATTCTTGAAAGCCGGGCCATCCACACTTTTGGAAGACGAAGACTTCTCGTCCTTTGCCAAGGTTTTGTACAAACTGCTCATTGCAAATGTCGAGATAATCTGCAAAAAAAAAAAAAAAATTCAAACTTGTTTCCCTGGAAAAATTAATTTTCTCGTCGTCCCAGTTGCCGCACGGCTGACTCCTCTCCCCTTCCATTTCTCTCAAGTCTCGGCTCCCAGCTCCAACTCAACCAGTAGACGACTTTGTGAAGAATGGCCTTTGACAATAAGATAGTCAACAATATACGAGATTTGGCACAGAAAGGCAATTTTGCTCTGGCCAAATCCACACTGGTTAAGGAGCTGAAAAAAAACCCCCAGGCCTCGGAACTCGCGGCTATGAAGGCATATGTGCAGGCCAAAGAGGGACTCAGATCACAGGCTCTGGCTACTGCGGCAGCTATTACAAACTTCTCATCTCTTCGGACTGTTTGTATACTTCAAGAAACATATGATGTTTGTGGGGAAATAGGAGAAATGGGGGTTATGTTTGATCGAGCTTTCAAAACCTGGAGTTCGAGCCCTTCTACTGTTCAATTGGCAGTGGAAAGCCAGGAAGTATGGTATGAAACCATGTTGGAGAATGGAAATATCCGAGGCCTTTTGCAGGTATTTCTGGTCCGGCAAAAACTTCTCGGTGATAGACATTCAATGCTCAAAACTGCTTTCATGTATTATATGGCTGTGACCAATGCTCGGGAGACCTTGTCAGCGTCGGAAAGCAAGCTTTTTCCAATGCTTGCTTTAAAGTTGGTTGAGAAATCCGAACCACTGCAAAATCCACAAGAATATTATTTGAAAGGATTGGTTTTGTCTATTCAAACAAATCCTGACCCGTTCTTGGCTTTCCTTTTTGACTCGGATACCAAGCAAAAGTGTACTTTACTGGAAATGAGCATCATGCGTCTCGAGGCCTGCAAGAAGAATGAAAGATATCAACTTTTGTATGACGACTGTAAAGAATATCTCACTGGAGTTATGGATAATTATGTCCATTGGACTGCTTTGATAGAGGCAGCTAGGAAACTTGATAAGGTTGATGAAGCTCGTGAGTTCATCAAGTCATACCAATCTGGCAGGAATACCAAATTGGCTTTGGTGGCGCTCGATAATACATGCAAGGCTAAAGAGCGCTACTTTAGAGAAATGTCATCAAAGAAATGTGCCTATGGTGACCTGAAGGAATATCTCGATGTTCAGGAGTCATGGGTACAAGACTTAAAACTTGATCCATCTGCCAAGCCCAAATCTTTGGATCAGATGATCTCAATGGTTAATATAGCAAAGATTAAGATCACGGAGATCTCTGTGAATGACTTGGTCAAGTTGTATATGAATACTACCCATCTATTGAAGGGTAAAGATCCGAAGGATTATCATGCAGGAGATGACTATATACTCCTTGCTGTGGCCAAGTTGTTGAGCTCTGATACTACTGTCACCGAATCGAGCGTACTTAAATGCATTATTCTACTTGAGCTGGTGGCTAAAAATGACTCGCATCAGTTTTATGTACGCTTATGGTTGGTGGCTCTTTATCAGCAGCTTGGAGCCTATACTAATAGTTTGGGGCATTACAATACTCTAAGCATCAAAAACGTTCAGTATGAGTCAATGGGCCATTTTATTCTATCCAGGTCAGGCTCTTTATATCCAGAGAAAATTAATGCTTTCAAAGATGCAGAGTCCGTTTATGAAGAGGCTGGAGAGCTTTTCATGGTTTTGATAACGTCCTTTGAAGAATCCACATACACCAAGATCGAAGGTGTTCTAGAGTTACAGAAAAAACTGATTAGAAGTCTGAGCAAGAGAATACTAGAGTTGGAGAAAAATCGCGTGGATCGGTTCAGTGCCTCAAACCCCTCTGCTTCCGTTGGTTTAGACGTGGAGTTCGATGTGAATGATGTTTGTGACAACCGTGACAGCAAAATAATGGTAAACACGTTGCCGGATACGTACAACACTGTTTTCCAGCAGCTAAACGGGCCAAGCAATCTTTGCCCGCAATGGATCGAACTGGAACTGGCTCGAGAAGCATTGCTGCGTTATGGAATCTTCAATGTCAACGATAAAGACACATTTGACCTGCTCACACAAAAAGCTGCTCATCTTGAAAAATTGTTGAAAACTCATGCCCAATTCATTACACCTGCAGAGGAATGGTCATATTACACGCATTTGATTCTTGTCAAGATTCTCGGTAACAAGGAGAGTACTACTTTGTATCAAGAAGCTTGCGATTTTCTCCAAAACGGACTTGAAAATTTGGGCAGTTTGACAAATTGGAAAGAAATCCACAGCGGCTTTATTGTCTTACAAACTGCGCAGGTTGTCAAAGGTCTCTGTGATCGATTAAAGGCAGCCAAGCAATTCAAAGTCAACTCGAAGGGTATTGATCAGCTTCTTAAGCATGTCAAGACAATCACAGATCAGGTTGCCGCAAAAGCACTTGCTTCGAAAAATCAACGGATGCAACTATTCAATACAAGGGTACATGAATTGAAGCCTTGGGCCGAGTCACTGGATATCAGTATCAGCCTGGTTGAGGATGTCGTTGATGGAATCGGAGCTTCCTTAGATCAGACTCTGACCCTTTTGCGTAAATCACGTTCGTAATAACTTGCTCAGTGCATAACTGTAAATAATTTAATATCAAGTGCTCTTAGCGATGAGTAGTAGAAATTATTCATCCCCTGTTGCCGATAAGCTCAAGAGCTTTGTCAGCAAACTCGAAAATATATCTGTTAACAAAGCATGAAACGAAATGTTGTGTGTACTGAAAACAAAATGTACTGCAAAGATGTAATTTGTATTTGAATGATCATATCATGCTTCTGTTGTAAAGCTACCAATTCCAGCTTCCGTTGGAAAAGACCTAATAAATTTGGTTTGCAGTGATTGAGGGAGCAAATTATCCAGACAAAACACCAAGGTGGCCAAGTGAAGTGCTAATTCATGATATTATTATTGGATTTTGCAGTACAAAGCATCGTCAAAAAAATCCTAATCTACTATTTTTATTTTACAGGTTTCACTGCTCGGAAAAAGTCGGCCCGCCAAAATCGGACAAGCCTTCTATTCAAAGCAGCTCCATGTACTTGGCCATGTCGTTCGCTTGTTTGGTACCCATGGATACAAGGTACCGAATCTGCGTAACGTCCTCCTCGTTTTTGTGATGGTCGAATTCTGCTCGAGCAAATGCAAGAATCTCTCTGCGATGATCTGGGGGAAGTCCTGACAGTCAGTAAAGATCACTCAGGGCTATCAGAAATCACTTACGATATGCGGTTTTTACTATGAATCGCCAGAGATGACGAGCTTTTGCAGTCTCTACAAACTATTCAGTTAGGGATCAATTGGGCTGTTGTTTTCGTAACACTTACATATGCTAGATTCTTCATGCTCAAGAGGAGATTGGCAGAATGGCAGGTGCACAGCGATCATCGCTGATGCAATAGCAATCTGATCCCACAAACCAAAAACTAACTCAAGGATGAAATAAGCTGAAATCTCATGGCAAATGGAAAAGCAATACAGGTTTTTACACTACGGTAGGGAAGATTTGTCTAGGTTGCTCAAATGTTAATATTTACATGTTACGTATGCACACAGCACAAGAAAACGAGATAGTATACGAGATTTGGCAGAGGTCAGAAGAAAAATTGCCTACAATCGTTCGAAAAACAATTGAAGTTCTTCAACGCTTGACCCAAGTATAGCTCTTTCTGGCCTTTGGCTTGCCAGGCTTCTTTCGTTCCTTGATTCGCTTGTCTCGCTGCAAACACTTGGCTTTGCTGAGTCTTGTTCGGAGAAGTGGGTTATGAATGACAAGAGCATTGGCTATTCCATGAGCAACAGCAGAGGCTTGGCCTGTGGTACCACCGCCCTGGACGGTTGCAAAAATATTAAAAGATCCTGCAGCATCAACCACCTTGAGAGGGTACAAAATGGCCTGACGGTCCTGAAGTTTGGGGAAATATTCATCCAAGGGCTTGGAATTAATTATAACCTGTCCCTTATGAGTTTCGCCGGATTTGACCATCTGGATTCGAGCCGAAGCCATTTTTCTTCTGCCGACGCAAATTGCTCGTCCAAACTCATCCAAAGTAGCATACTTTCGATCGGAAAGTTTAGCATTTCGAGACTCGGATTTTTTGAAAACATTCAAGAGATTCTTCACCTCGTCAGGGATCAGCTGAGGATCAATAGAATCGAGCCGAGAAGCTACTCCGACAAATTTCTGGTACTCAGAGGGCTTGATGGTCTTAGACACACCAGCAAATGCAGTATATTCCTGGATGGAAACCCACGAAGCCTTGTGGTAATTTTCTTGGACAGGAAGATTGATATTTTTCAGAAGCATATCATTCAAGCTTCGCATGATTTCTTCGTGAGGTGGGTTGGACATGTAGAAGGCTCGATCTCGAGGCACAACTCGAAACCGACTCAACGTCTGATTGACATGACGGGAATCATTGTAATACACAAAATCTTTAGCAGAAGATGCCTGGCTGGAGCCAGAAGCTTTTGTGAAAGAGTCAAAGTCTGCTTTGGCTGCAATCAGCTCATTATTGAGCTTAGATACCAGATCCTGTCGTCTGTTGAGGGCTGTCGCGGACGACACAAAGCCTCGCCCGAAACTCCGGAAAACAGGATTTACTGAGCTCCTGAACACAGACATGCTATTCAAATACCGTAGGCTTGGTGGTTTCAAGTTCGGTGCGATGAATATGTGCTGATGAAAATTATAGGTGTAGCGCCGGGGTGAAATTTCACTGGTGCTGAAGATGAGGTGGGTGTGTTGGGAGTTGGAAAGTTCTGAGAATTACTGCGAGAAGCAGAAAACACAATCAAAATCAAAACGATAAGGAAATAAATAATTTATTGCGACGACTACTCAGAAAGATGAAATATATTATTGAGCATATGGAGGATGGGTTTTCCGAGTGGGTTATTCTTGAATATGGCCAGATAGCTCGGGATCTTGCCAAGTTGGGCCAGGAATTATGGCTTACGTCCATTAAGGAAGGACTGGAGATTCCTGCTGCTTTACGAGGCATTGCCAATCTCAAATGGACCAGGGAGGATGTCAAATCTTACCTTCCTCCTGATACTATTGCTGAAAGAGTTTGTCTTCTTGATCCTGCAGCTGATCAGGAGCTGGTTCCTTCTGACTCGGAGAAGTTTGACTACTTTTTGTTTGGAGGAATTCTTGGAGATCATCCACCTCGAGATCGAACTGGCGAGCTTCGTCAGCTGGGTTATGTTGGACGAAATCTTGATAAGGTTCAAATGACCACCGATACTGCTGTGCGAGTTACATCTAAGGTGCTGACAGGTGGTAAGAAGTTGCAGGAGATCAATTATGTGGACTTCCCTGAGCTTCGATTCAGCAAGTACGAGAGTACAGAGATGCCTTTCCGATACGTCACAAATGAAAAAGGCGAGCCTATTTTACCAGAGGGGATGTTTGAGCTTATTCAAAAGGATAGTGACAAGAGTCTTGAGGATCTTCTCTAGATGTTGTGCATTGTGCTGGCTGCACATGGTAAAAGTAATATTTCAATCCAAGAGCGTTCGATCTGGTATTATTTCTAGGAATTAAATGCCCAAAAGAGCTGGGCTATGATTTCAAAGTTTTAGGGGTTAGCAGATCTCTCGATCTTTTGCATTTGGTGGAACTGTCACTCTTGGTGGAGCTCGAATATTAGATTGATGAAAGCTATATTCCAAGCAAATAATTCTACTGTTTGTGATAGCTTTGACAAAAAATACAGGAAAACTCATATAATTGATATTTCACCAAAACTACTGAGTTGTCCCGTACACTGTTATTTAATTATTGGTTTTTTTTGCACATGAGTCTATTATTGTTTTCGCTACTACCAGTAGCATATGTCTGGCACCTTTGCGACTACAATGTAAGTGCTTAAATGCTTAATGCTCCCCTCTAATTTTCTCTACGTCCAATATTCGTTATTGCTTATTTAGGCGCTCATTCTCTTTTTTCGTTCACCCTTTAACATTAACATTATGGTGGGTCCGACAAAGGACATCATTTAAAGGTTGATGATGCATAATTAATGAAAAATAAGCTCGCTTGTTTTTGATATCACTATAGAACATATTAATAACTACAACTAATATAAATTTTAAATTACTAGCGACCCTAGCGTCAGTTGAGAGACTGTCACATGCTCAAATCAGCACAGTAACCCGAGCTTTGATGCAGATTTCTCAAAAGCACCAAGCAAGGAAACGACACTAGTTGCTCGTGGGAAATCTTTAGCCCCTTGTAAGAGAAACCCTCTCCCATCACTATTTCCGGGCCAGATCAAACAAGGAGTCAAAGTCCCTAGACCTAAGCAACAACAAAAGAACTATTGGATACCTCACAAATAAACAAGTTTTGAAGATAAGAAAAAAATTACAACTGTAGAAACCAAAATCACTTACTAGCATGTCGATTAGATCTAAGGTGCTCCGTTTCAACAGCACGGCTCCATCCTGCCTTTCACTACAAACATCATAAAATAGGCTATATATCCTTGAACTAGTTTGACTAACCTTAATTAGCACAACAATGATGGCCCACAAAATTAAACATAGCATTTACCGAAAAAGGTGGGTCAAAACAAAGTGCAACACGCGATTGTTGTGATCATGGAAAAGCCCAATAGAAAGAGGGGCTGATAGTTTAGAAAACCTGCCAACTGCTTGATGATGGTCTGATCTACAGACGATCAGGTTCTAAGATGATAAACACATATATGCAAACCTTGAAAAAAACATTCAGGAGGTGCTAGTTGAATCTCGTCTTCAGCAAACTACACGTGGTGTGTTGCCAAATCTGGTCAGTTGTTTTTTACATTGGTTTTCTCGCCTATGGAAAGATTTCTAGAATCATTTTTGTTTTTATGGTGTTGCTTTTTCCATACTCATCATTTATTCTTCTGTAGCAACGATCGTATACGACCCCCATTCTGAATGAAAAATTCAAACACCACCACATTCAACAGCTAGGATAAATTTCCTTCAGGAACTCTAAGTAGTAGTTAAATGTAGCTGTTCCGATTAATACATTAGTATGTTGTGGCTGTAAATGCTGTAGCAACAGTTGCTATTAAACTTTACCTGTTAAACCTTAAAGCGATTTACGGAAACTGCACATTTTAGCCAGGAGAGCAGATGAGATAGTAGGAGATTTCAATAATATTCTTCGCGCTATGTGATAGTTGGTGGTGGAGAAAGACTGTGTCTGTGACACCCTCACCAGCAATTATAATTCAGTTATATTCAATTACAAAGAACCAAATGGCTGCTGGACAAAAGAAATCAAATGATATGACCAAACCTCTATTGGAAATAAACAAAAGCACAATCATGGGCTACCCTTTAGCACGGAGCACTTGGTGAGCCCTATACAGTATCGAAGCGGCTGGACCGATGATCCAATGACCACCACCTTGGAATGTCTGTTGAGGAGAGGAAAAATCCTAACAGAGCAACCGAATGAGCTGATTCGGGTCTATTAGCTGAAGAGAAGTTGACAAGTAGCAATTTTTTGAGGCTACAGAATGGAACAAAGCTGAAGAATGGGCAGCAGAGTCGCCTGCTTATGAACGCAGTCATCTGTGTGTTACAACATGTAGCCAAACGTACTGATGGGTCTGGTTTACTTCTATTGAATTGGACGGGACCTCTGTCATCTGGTGATTTGACTTGCAAATAAACCCGTCCAGAATGGGGGAGCATTGAAGAGCAAGAACTCATGCGGCTTGACGGAGTAATCATTGTCACATAGGATCAAATTTTATGAACGGCATGAGTAGCAATGGATTCGTTCATGTGGGAAAAACATCAGCATATCGTTTTTTATGGCAGTAATAGCTGGGTTCTACTCGGGGCTCCGGTAGGCCGGTAGGCGGATACGAGTATGCTTGCAAGGGGCGATGCAAGACTTGCCCTGATCAAGGCGACCGCACGTTGGGTATGAAAGATACATTATGCATATAAAAGCTGGTTTGAAGCAGAGTCCGGTTCCAAACAATATACCGAAGATCGCGAAAAATCCAGTAAGTAGCTCGGAACATAGGCTACTATTGTCTTCGCTGGGGACCTTTTTACTTGTGTGCCTATCAGTCTTACCAATTACACCGAGTCCGAGTTTTCATGTGGTCAACGGAATATTAGCCGAGAAAAAAGAATTGGTCCGATGGCAAAAGCAATTGCCAAGTTAGCGATTGTGTTCTTTCACAGGCGCTAGCGCGGGACAAATCCCTGGCAGGGAGGTTGCTTTTTCTCCTCTTCTGGAGAAGTTCTCTTGAACTCTCAGGTGTGGCTGCGTAAGGCAGGCTTCCATTTGCTTGCAGAAGCAGCTCTACTTGCTTGAAAGGTATAGTTTTACAGAGCTAGAGAGCCGTAAGAAAAGCGCAGGCCCAATGCAGAGTAATGAGATGCTGTCTATGTCAGGAGCTACACGTTTAGTATCAGAGATCAACAGCAGCTATTGCTAGAATTGAGTAAGCTTGTTTTTCATTTTGCTCTCTCGAATTTGGCAGGATAAAAGTAGGTGCACCGCACAGCCCCACACAATAATTTCCGCAGAGGCAAGTAGGTAGGTCGGCCGACCTGCTGATTGGGGACAGCTTACGCTAGCCCACCATTGCGGAACTCACAATAAATAGTAAAATTCCTTTATTGGTCGCCTAATAGGACAAAGCCTTTGACGAAATTCTTGAATATTCAGGCTGAGCAGTAAATTGACTAGCGAGTAGTTTCTTTCCTACAAAATGAATTAGAAACTCCGACAATCAGCTCTGGGGCTTGGTCCGGAAGCAAGAAGGAGAGCAGCTTTTGCTTTTGCAGTAATCATCTACAGTAGATTGCAGCAAGAAATCTTCCATTTCTACCTCATAAGGTAATCTGTCGGTCGATCGGAGACCTTAGACTTTCTACCTTGGTGTTCGGCTTAGGGTCGCCTGGTATTATTCGTGGCAAGAAACTATAATCTGTGACTAGGAGGCAAAGGAAAAAGCAAGTACAGGCTTTAGGCGGCAGAGAAATCAAAGTTTTGAAAAGAACTTACGGAATAAGCCATATAGAAAAACAAAAGTGTTGAAAAGAAATGAAAGTAATAGATTCTAGTATTTCGCCGAAACTTATTGCCATCTCACCATCCTACCATTCATCTGTGTCTTACTCAGTGCCTTTTTCTCCCCTCCTCTTAGACTGTTGAGAATTATGTATCGAGAGCATGATTTCAGAGAATATCTCTATGACCACACTGCAGGAGATGGAGACAAGCGTCCTGGACCATATTTACGATCAGTTTCTGGCTCCTTATTAGAGAATCGCCGCTTACTGGCCTCGGCTGGCGATTTACCGGGCCAGCAACTACAAAACCAGCAGTACAAACATATACTCAACCAGTACCAGCATCAGCACAGTAACTCTGAGCTAGAAAGGCAATCTACAGCTCGATCCACGACTGCTTTCGATAACCGCTTACATGAAAGCCTAGAAAAATTAGTCCCTGTCGATGTTCTTTCTTCAGTCGTGCCCACCAGTGAAAAGGGTCCATTGATGGCCATAGTCGTAGCCGATATGAACGGCTCCTCCAGATTATACCGACAGGCAATGTCTAAAATACTCACAGAAATCAGAACTCAACAGTCAAATCGTGCTGTATTTGCTAATGTCACACATTATGTCGCTTCGTCTGAATTGTCTTCGCTGGCTAATCATCTACGCCATAGAACTAGCCATGGTGGTACCGATGCCATACCAACGTACATGCCACACAGCAGTGATACTCCTTTTTCGAGCAACCAAGAATTTTTCACTACGCAGTCCACTATACCACATCTTTCAACTTCTCCTTCATTATCTGATCCTCCTAGTCCCACGTTCTCGACTTGTTCTTCCGAAGATTATATTTCCTCACCTACACTGACTAGTTCGACCCCACGAGCCCTGCAGGACAATTATTCATTGGATCTGCCTTCCGTGGAACAAATTCCCGGTGTATTCAGTACTATATCGGTGGCCAGCTCTGTTGTCGATGGAGTTGTGCCTCCATGGACTGCCAACTTCTCTCTAACTGTACATATGCAGCCGGTGCATAATTACGACCCTGTTAACATCAACATTTCTAGACGATATGACGAACTAGCTCCAGGAGGCACACTGCTCTTTGTTCATCCTTGTTCTCTCAAATTTTACATCCATTCGGTACTTCCATGCTTGGACTTGGCCCTTTATCACATGTTGGCTTTGAATGTCATCTCCAGTCATCAATGCGAAGTCATTTCAATGCTCCCCGATCGAAAATCGGCACCCGGTTACGAAATACAAGAGGAAATTATCCGAAAACTTCCCAACGCTGAAATCACTTACCAGACAAAGTTGGAGGACTTCAGTTATGATGACTGGGGTAAAAATTGGCTCCATCATGAACTAGCATGGCTTAAAAAGACCATCCGGGCTGCTTCTGGTGGACATAACCACTCTAACACAATTCTGGTAAAACTTATAGAGACAATGACGGCCAACAAAGCTTGGAATCGACAGGGCCGAACTGACCTGGCAGTTTTTGTGGTACGAAAGAAGAAGTAAGCTTGCTGAAGAAACGCATGCACAGAATTCTCAGCTCAGTGACTGCTAGAATAATATTTTTGTCAACTACCTCTTTATCAGTTTCAAATCCACGATGAGGGCCATGTGTTCTGTCTTTGTCTCGAAATCCGGCTCACTCTTGACTCAAAGTTGTTAATGTTTCTTTCGGCTCACACATTCATCTATCACCAGCATATGGACTTCTGGCATCCATTTTATACACATTAGTGATGGCCCTGTTCTTTTGCATCAGCAGCTTATTTTTGCTGTGACTCTATTTATCTGCGATTCTCAAATGAGTCTCGTATTTCATGGTACACATATGTCAAAACCTTATATAGTATGACCTCTCATAGTGATTTTATTATCGCATATTATTACCATCAAATCATACCAACTGATTGATATCAGCTTTATGTGCGTAGTTTCTTGGATAGCATTAATCTTTTGAGCACAAAACTGGCAACGTCTTCGTTCTCAAAATAACTCATATGGCTAGCAATTGCGGCTAACAAAGAAATATCCAGAACTCCTTCTTGAATGGAATAGTCTAGTCGCCCAGAAGGATTCAGAGCTCGCAGTTTATCCTTTATCTTTTCGATTTCGGCTGGTTTGAGCTTTCGTTTCTGCTGCTCCCCCTCAGAGCTTTCTTTGCGAAGGGCTTCGTCTTCTTCCTCTTCTTCTTCTTCTTCTTCTTTTATCATCACTTGCTGTTGCTGCTTTACATTATTGGCCACCGAATTCCAGAAAGATGCTGCATTTTTGCTGATTTTCTGTCCAAAAAGAGTCAATTCCTGAATTCCCGATGTCAGACCACCTCTGGTGTAAGGGACAGTATCAGGAATCAATGAAGCAGCTTTTGGCTCGACTAGTGGTTCGATACGATAGCTCACGGGATCAGAAGGATGAAATATGTTGTAGAAAGCTCTGATATTGCTGGTCAAATTATCATTGTTGATGGACTGCCCATTGATAAGCTGATAGAGACCTAAAGGTGAGCCAATGCAAAAGAAGTTTTCCGTAGAGAATTCAAGCTGTTTTTTAGATGGTGGGATCTTGTCTGTCTTCACAGTACCTTTTGATTCTCGTGTTGACAGCAGGTCGAAAGCGATGACGGAGCCTAAAGAGTGGCCGATGATTGATATCTTGGGCTGCCTCTTGCATTGATTCTTCTTCAAAAAGTCACGAACAAGTGTATTGACTTGTAGGGTGACATTTTCCAGAATCTGCTCCTTGTATACTGGTTCTGAATAAAGAAGCACGTCAAGAACCACGTCGCCAGCTATATTTCTTATCGGTGCAATGCCATCAATAGTAATATCCTGTAAGCTCACCGGCAGCACTTTGGTATTAGAAGGATCGATTTGAGCTTTAGTCATTGCAAAACTGACATCGTGTCTCCAAATTACCGGTAGTACCTGAACACGGTTGTTTTCGGAGCCAGCTGCTTTTTTCAGAAGCCGCCGGAAAAGATTGATATCATGAACAAATGACATAGACTCATGTCTTTGAGAGAGTCTCTGACCAATTCCATGTACGCATAAGACCAGATGATCTACTTCACGAATAACGGCACCCTGATCGGACGATTCAGAATCGTAGGTGTAATCGTTGGACATCTGAGATTCCAATTTCGAGTGACTATCCTTTAAAGCAAACATAGAAGATAACAAATTTTCCACACTTCCTGAAGCTCGATCACTATCATCACTCTCAGATTCACTTTCTATTTTGAATCCTCCGCGTCTAATTCGAGCCGTAGTTGGACGGAACATGTCCAACACCGAGTCACTAGAATTGGTCAAAATGGCTTTATCAGGGTTTTTACGAGTGATTTTCAGACTCCAGCTGAATTTTCCTTCACCGTTATTTTGCGAAAACAGGTCACCAGCATCCATTGTCACCTCGCTGATGCCATTATCCTCCGTCACTTGCGCATAAGCCTTGTCCAAAGCATCAGACAGCTCCCATTCACAGGGATAAGGAGTAGAGAATTCATAAAACCACAACCCTCTTCTTATTTCATAAATCGGGCCATTCCAATACGTAGGGAACATTTCCCGTTTCTCAATGTCGACTGAGAATAGCCCATCCTCCTTCACAAGCAATGGCTCTGTCGCCTCGAGATCCTGATTTTTAACACGAGCAATCGCCTTCTGATAAGCATTTTCAATTCTCTTAGAATCAGAACGACTGAACATGACAAACTTTCGGGGAGGTTTCGTTGGCTTGGAGGCCCGATGAGCACCCCACGTCTTGGGCACGTCCGATGCATGGAACCAGTAAATCTGATCCTTGGCTTGTTCTATATTAGTTGTAAAGTTACGAGCTACATATCGCCGGACGCTGCAGGGTTTAGCTCCGGCCCGCAGCGATATCCAGATGTTTCGGCTGTGTATTACGAGTGTCATGATGATCGGATCAACATGGAGTCCCACCTATCAGATATACCGTGAGATCATACAGCAAATCAAGTACCACCATGCCGAAAGCGGATCTTTCTGGCCAAGTAGTAGCAATCGAGTCTCGGTAGGTGTCTAGAGATGGAAATCCGAGACCCGAGATCTGAATGGTCAATTTGCTGCAGTCCGATCCGGCTGGAAGAAATGAAAAGGTGGGCTAATAGTCGGATGTGATTTTGTTGATGACCCCGATAGCCTTCGTTCGGGCCGCCGAGCGAAATACAGAGGGGATATGACGAGAATAGAAGGAAGATCGGGGGAAATGGAGAAGAGAATAGAAACGAGTGTAAAATAGAAGAGTAGATAGAAGAGTAAAGCTGGAGGGAATAGTAGGAGCAAAACAAAATAGTAATGCCACAGAATAGAGTGCAATAGCTATTAACAAGATCAAACTTCCTCTGTAATATGAAATAAACTAGTGCAAAAATACAAGAAAAGCAAAAGATCAGTGAGGATCACAAGACCAAACTACCTCCGCAATATCAAAAAACCTAGTACGAAAAAGACAAGAAAAGCAAAAGAGCAGTGAGGATCACTTTAAGAGGCAACAGCGACAGGGCCAGAGATAAGAGGTCGATCCATCCATTTAGAGATTTCCCATGGAATAGACCGACTACAGAGCTATCGACTTATTGCACTACAGCGACCCTTCAATCACATACCATGGCATTTCGGTAATGGCATTGAAAGTTGGGTCTATTCAATATGAACTCATCCAGCACGTACACTCAACACGAGCATTCAACCTCCAAGTAGACCATGCAATGGGAAGCAGGGGCTGTACTCCAAACAACCTTCAACCTTCAAATCCAATATCAAGAACCATAGCCAATCTCTACAATAAGCTATTCGGATGGGCCGAATTTCTACAAAGTACAAATAATTAAAGTCAAAGAAAAAAAAAAAAAAACATCAGCAAAAGGTCGCCTATTAGCAATAAACATCGAATATAAGATGAAGCGAAAGTAATACATTTGTCAAACAGCTAGGCAATGTGGCGCAGTTCCAAAGCCATTTCGATAGGATGCACAGTGTGAATTTGGAATTTTATCGGGCAGCGTGGCGGCCCGACTAGTTAGGATGAGAGCAAAAGAACGGTAATGAGTAAAGTATTACAAGAGGCGGGCCCAGAAAAAGACCATACCGTTCATAGTATAGTGGTAGAAAGTCCCAGGTATTAAGAACAGGATGAGTGCGTTTGTGCCATGGATGGGAAAGAAGGATCTGTCAACAACCCCCCCCCCCCCTCCTTCCTTCTCTCCGGCCGGTCAAAATATTCAGGTGGCCACAAAACTGATTTACTGAATTTCATCAGCGTTCAAAACGACTCTTACCCTGTGGCTGCTAGGTAGTTTGGGGATGACACTGACAGCGCATGCTAACAAGTTGATCATGAAAAAGCTAAAGTCATAATGGGTGTAATGTGTAGATATGAGAAACAGGCCAATGGGGACTCCCATCAGAAACTTCTTTGCTGGTGTATACTGGTCGCCATCATCAATCTGTTCCCACATGGTGAGAGTGTCATAAGCGCCAGCATTGAATTCAAAGGGGATTCCCGTGATGTAGTGAAACATGATATAGCTTCCCGTGACATAAGTCACGTTAGTTAAAGTCCAAGTCAATTCCTGAGAAACACCGGGAATCAGATCATAAAGCAACAAAAGCAACAGAATTATCACAATATGAATGACCCATGCTCCTTTACTGTTGACCCAAGTGGCGTTGAGGTTTGGCAAAGCTGCCTGATCACTGGCTTCTTCTACTGTCTCTGGCTCCAGACGCACAATGATTGAGGAGCTTCTTCGGCGTCTCTCGGAACTAGCCGAACGTGCGACGTTGAGCTTATTATTTCCCGGAGGAGATGTTTTGGTGTTTGGCATCGCAGCTGCTATTCAGTCCAACTCTTCTCTCCCTAGTGGTTGGTATATGTATTTCTTCTCTTATGTTGTGGTGACACTCTACATGTAATGCTGGTTCTCTACCAGTGGCGGGACGTCTTTGCATGGCCCCGTACGGCTGTCTCCTCCCAACCGCCCATTCCCTAGTTTTTTTATACCATCATTTTCCTGCTTAATATCCATCGTCGGCTACGGGAATACCTCGCCAAACTCTTTAGTGCGCACATGAGCAACGCAGACGCTACGCACTACGATATTCTCAGTCCAGTGACATGGTCTGATGAGGCTGACGCAGATTCCAGCGTGGTAGAGGCTTACGAGAGATCGTCCCCTGTCGCTTATGATCGCCAATCTGTCGCCGGCCGGTCCAATGCTGATTCTGGCTCTGACTCCGACTCTGACTCTGACGAGACGCTGGAGCCCGCTCCTGTGGCTCACTCTCTGGAACTAGAATCCCCTCCTGCCCCTATAAGGCCAATACATGATGACAATTCTGAGCTGGGACGGACCGTGTCTCCTCAGTTTGCTCGAGCTCATGAGCTTCGTATCCGTGCTCTTAGAGAGTCGGTGAGACGCCGACAACGCGCTTTGGAGACAGTGTGGTCGTCACCAACACGAAAACGACAGGAAGAAGCCCCCCAAGAATTTGAGGACTATTATCACCAGGAGCCGCAGAATGAGGATTCGATACAAGGTTCAGCTCTGCAGAATCATAGCTCGCCTATTATGGGCCAGGATATCAGTGATGAGCTGATTCAGACTGCAAGGTCTCAAGATGATGTGAATACGTCGGCGGTCGTCGAGGAGCAGCTTGTGGTATCGGAAGAGCAATTACAAGATTCTGATGTGGAACTTGCAGATGAGCACAGGGCTTCACTAGTGTCTGATCACTCGTCACATTACGAGTCGTTTTCTCCAGAAAAATCCTTTTATGATTTGGAATCGCGACCCTCTGCTAGCATCAAACTAAAGCCCCAAATTCTGCAGACCGACATCCAAAAAACCAGAAATGTACTTGATGAGGAACCCGAGCAGCCTAGTTCTCCGCTAAAACCGGTCAAAAAGAAGCTCAAGGATAGCCCCAAGGCTATATCCTCACCGAGGCGGCCGACAGCAGCAGCAGCAGCATCACCAAACAAGAGCCATTTGTCAACCCCTTCGTCCTCAAACCCCGCGGCTGCGCGATCTCCAGCTTTTGAAGACTGGACTCCAGCTCAGTGGACTCGTCTCGTCAAAGATGCTCGATTGCTAAATCTGCGGAAACAGGACATTGATGTCAAAACCCCTCTGCCACCAACATTACTACGCCATTTCCCAGGGTCTTCTGACTATAGCCTCAGGTTGAGGCTACAAACGCTCTTCTCAAGAAAGAAAATATGAAATATGCTACGATTTTTACGAATTTAACCACCAGTCTACAGGGTGGTGATTTGATTTTTATTGTTTTTGACTCGTTTTATTTACTAGAAAGGTGAACGGTCTCCATCATCAGAAAAACCTACTCAGTTGTATGTACTTGGCCACATTTCCTATAATGTCATTCTCCTTTTTGCCAGTCTCCTTGTCTGAGACATTTGGCGGAGGCGTGGGGGGGCGTTGAGCTTGCTGTGCCAATGCTCGAGACTTGCTTCGAGTGACCAGAGGCTCGGATTCGGAAGGCATTCTCCTGTTTCCATAGGAAGACGAGCTGGACGATGCTGAAGACGATTCACTGGCCGAGAAAAGAGGGCCCAGCGTCTGATCACATTCGGCATCGTCGCATTTCGGAGCAGGAGATAGTCTTGCCGGGCTGCTGACTTTGGGCTTGGAGCTGCCGATTTTGCGCGGCGGGTGCTGCTTTTTCTTGTTGTGAGATTTGGACTCGGAGTCATTGCTAGCAGCGGATGCTTGTGCTGCTGCAGCCCTGATTTCATCTACATTGAGATGAAGCTTGCGAGCTTCGGCAAGCACCCGTTCAAACGGGGAGGCAGCATCGGAAAGAGCAATTTCCGGCTCTTCAAAGTCCTCTTCTCCGTCAAATAAATATCCTTTTGTGGTTTTTTCCGTGACATGCGACACCAGGTCTGGCAATTCCACGTCGAGCTTAGCCCTTGAGCGAATGTATGCAGCCAGGTTTGATATCTTTTGAGTTTTTTCCTTCTCATTCGGCAAATCTGGCTTGCCTTTGCTAGTACTAGTCTCTCCCGTAGGTTCCTCAGCTTTGGTCTCTGGTACTGGGACGGCTACAGCCGTGGTCTTGTCTGCTCTGTTGATGGCAGAATTGACATAAACGGGATTAGCAGCACCACTCCTAGTCACCATCATGTCAGCTGTAGAAGAGTGGGACTGGCCTACAGAGCCGTCTCCTTGGTCATCTTCAGTCACTGCTACACCGCAGGCAGCAGCAGCAGCATCATGGCTGTTGAATTCCAGACTGTGACTGATTCTGCAGTGATTGATAAAGCCTTGAACCGAACCAAAGTTTCCTCGGTTGCACTTGGGGCAAATGAGCTTAACAACCGAGCCATCGGACTTTCGGTATAAGCAGCAATTCTGGGCCATTTTAGATTGCGACTTGAGCGCAGTAGATCGCTGAGGCCGGGGCCCGTAGAGATCGTCCAGCAGCGGATCAAGGCCTAGGCCCAGGCTCAGGCCCTGGCTTGACTCTCGGGTGTAAACACCATGATGCGAGAAAACCGAGTCTCTAGGATTTGTAGCAGTTGTAGCATCGGACTCGGGCCGAGTAAGATATTGAGAATAGATTTTGACAAAATTATCGGGTTCCAGAGCTAGCTGCTCAGAAGGGGTATGCTTGGAAAACTGACGCATTTGTAGCATCATGGTATGGACTTTAGCGATTTCGTCGTCAATATGCTTGAGTTCATTATGTTTGAGCAGGATTTCCAGATCAAACTGCTGGGCAATGATATTTCCGAGTGTTTCGCGCGGAATGGGGCATTTGTGTTTGGATTTTTCACCTGCGGAATTATCATTATCATGGCATTTGCCCGCCTTGACAGCAAAACCTCGCGATTCGTCGCCATCGCTGTCATTGTCGCTGCCGAAATCCCCAGGCGAAGCGCTGGCGCTAGGTGTCGGTGTGGCCAAGTCCAGGCTCGGTGGCGATAAGTTTTCTGGTAGTTCGTGGTCCCGAGGACTCGACGTTAGATTAGAGGATACTGACGACTTGCGGCGCTTAGCTGCAGGGTGGGTCAGCGAAGTATCTGCCGGTCTTCGAGCCTTCATGACGGCGGACTAAAAAAAAACCCAGAAAATGAAAGCTGTAAATTAGCACAGAGTCGATAGCAATCCGCAGTCAGCTTGCTTTTAGTGCGGGGTGGCGGCTACTATGCTGATGTGCTGTGGTGCTGTTGTGCTGCTGTCCAAACAAGATGGTGGTGAGACGTCAAACAAGCGTCGTCTGATTGCGGACGGTTGGGTTGGGTTGAAAGATGAAGCGGGGGGGGGCAGGGAGAAAGTTAGGGGAGAAGAAGAGGAAGAGGAGGGAAAGGGAGGTTGGAGGGAGGTTGACAATTGAAAAAATACAAGGTCAATGGGCAAGCGAAGCCCAAAAAATACAAAACGGCTGGAAGAATCGAGAAAACCGGCGAGTTCTTAGCAGAGAGATATTCCCGGGGAATGGCAGCTTGAGCTATTTGCAGCCAACAATGTTCTGTTGTGAGCTTGCTGTTAGCGGCCTCGAGCGTATCGAGGCGAGGAGGGTGGGGTGTTGTAGGCGACGAGGCGGGCGGCGTATATTTGAGTCCAGGAGGTGGAATTTCACCTAATTGGGGGGGCTTGGCCACGTGATTGGTATTGGCGGGATCGGGCGGTTTTGCAGAAATGGAGCCTGGAGAGCATAGAAAAGAGAATGAAAGCACAGAGAGAAATCAGAGCATAAAGAGAAGAGTCAGGGGAGCTTGGGAAAAGCTACAAACAAGTTTCTGATGACAACTGTAGTGATCAAACAGGGCGATAAGACAGCTCAGAGAGTCGAAGAGGTACTTGGTAAACTCAAGGCCAATAAAGTGGTGACATTAACCAATGTTCCGGGCCTCTCATGTCAGAAGCTGGTAGCAGTGGTGGAGCAGATCAAGCAGCAGAGTAAGGAGGACTTGAGACAGGAGAATGGGATCAGTGAAGGAGAGGAAGGAATGAAGATGACAATTAATTTGGAAGTTTTGGAGTAGGAGAGAATTGACGGGGAGGTTGACTTGCTGGTTGATTATTGGTTTACATCAGATGGCTGATTTGCCAATAGTGTTTGGTTGAAATTTGATTCTAGCAAAAATTGATCTATTCTGATAAGGAGTAGATGCTTGATATTTTGCAGCTTGACTTGAAGGTCTTAATCGCTGCTTGCCACCTGACTTTAGTGCTTATGATTTTTGGTGCTTGGTTTAATGTTGGTTTGATCCTGAAGTGATCCTGCTTTAGTCTTGCTTTGATCCTTGCTTTGAATGATCCTGAATTGATCCTGCTATGACCCTGCTTCGATCCTGCTTCGATCCTGCTTCTCAATATAGTTTAAATTCTGTTTCAGCAAATCTTTATGCCCGCTGAAGATGCTCAAATCACATGAGCTGTGCTTCCCTTTGCAAATGATTTGAAGTATGGTGTGTTTTGCTGCGCATCATTAGAACATTTCGTCAAAGCTATTACATGTGCTTAACAGCTATTCAATTGATTCATATTGAAGACATCTGTCAGCCTGTAATTTGTTAGAAGTCTCCTAACTATTGTACTTCCATGCTCAGGGGCCTACTGATGAAACTCTGCTGATAAATCATGCTGGGCAAGATGAATGAACTAAGAAGTCGCATACCCAAACATCTTCAGTTGGTGGCCATAGGTGTGGTTCACATCTGTCTGCTATGTTCAGTGTATTATTATTCTTATACTAGATTGGTCTGCTCGACTCATTCTGCAGTACCTTAATGGTACTCTTCAGATAAGCGCTAACCATGCGCATCTCTTGCATCAAGTGATTTTGAAATTTGTCTCCTTGTACTTTTCCAACTCATTTTTCCATCTGGTCGCTGTAATGAATCTTCCTCTTACTTCATGTGTTCATACTCTTTATACTGAACATCAAGGTGCGATCGTTGCTTCATTGATCTGGTCTCATACTAAAGCGGATAACCTCCACCATCTTTCAATTCCCCATGGCCGAATATTGAGAATCATTCCCAATGACAACTTTTTTTCCGCTCTTGCCAGCTTATTATGCATGGCCGGATCAGCAGGATCGTCAATCACTGTGCTTCTCTCATGGCCAGCCCTCCACAGTTGGCTTCTATCAAATAAAGCAACTTCACCCTCCATCTTTTGAACCCATTCGCTTGGTCTTCATGGTCTCCATATAACCAAAAGTTCACGTTCAGATCAATATTGTGTTCTGAAATCATTCTCTTCAACCATCCTGAAGATGACCATAAATCCAATCAGCACATCTACTATATTGCAACCAATAAACGCAGCAGTACAACAAATCAATGTAGTTTTTTCTCTATTTCTATTCACATTAGAGTCGTTTTCATCCCTCCCATTGCCATTTGGCATTTCCGCTCCTGATGGACCGGCACTCTTGCTTTACAACAGGTTATGTGCATCCTAATTAGGTACTCCAGGAGGAAATCAACAGCTTCAAGCCATCCGCTTCGATCCAAAATTTGAAGAAACCCGCTATGAATTTTTGAAAATAGTAATTTCGCTTTATATCTCCATCCTCCTAATAACCGAATCTATTCCATCTTTTGATTTTTGCTCACATTCCCCTTTCTTTTAATAACTTTATCATCGATTACTGGGACCCTTCTCTCGTCTTCACCACCTACCTATCACCAACATGTCGGGCCTGCCTCTAGCCACAGCCTCGACGCCGATAGTACCGTCGTCTCAAACACCAGCAGGGATTCTGAGAACCCCATCTTCTACATTACCGCATCCTAGCACTACAAGCTCGTCTTCTGGATTGCCAGGAACAGTAGCACCCGGGGGTCGGCGGTCATCATTGACCATCCCAAAGACAGCCACGGCAAAATATGAGAAGAACATTCACCGGAGATCACCAGAAGTGAGCATGAATGCATTTGCCTTTTTATTCAGTGAAATGATCCAATATATCCAGCGGCAAAGCACTGGGATCCAGGACATGGAGAAGAAACTGAGCCAGCTCGGATATCATATGGGCCAGCGGACTTTGGAGCTGGTGACGATCCGAGAAGGAAAAGCAGCGAAACGAGAAACCAAGATTCTAGGGGTGTTACAATTCATTCATTCTACTGTGTGGAAAAGTGTTTTTGGGCGTTCAGCCGATGCTCTGGAGAAATCCAATGACAACAACAATGAATATATGATCATTGATGTGAATCCAGTTATAAGCCAATTCATCAGTGTTCCAAAGGAAAAAAGTCAATTGAATTGTGCAGCTCTAGCTGCTGGCATTATCGAGGCAGTTTTGGACGGCAGTTTGTTCCATGCCGAAGTCACTGCTCACACTGTCGAGACTGCAGAATACCCGAATCGAACTGTATTTCTCATCAAGTTTGATCAATCGGTCATGGATAGAGAAGAATAAGAGTAGATAGTGCCAACCAGCACAGATGGTGTGATATGGTTGGTGCTAGGCTTTGGTATTTAATGTATAATTTCATCTAACATGCAACATCATCTACATAATCTAGTTTTCTCAAGTTTCTAGCGTAACCTCTGCAACATTCTTGGAGATGTCCAAAAGATCTTCAATGTCCTCGGTGTCTTCTGGTTCTGAAGACTCGGCAAACTTCTCTAAATCAGCCTTCATGCTGTAGGCATCTTCGCCATCAGCATAGTATTTACTTTCAATGTCAATGATCTCAAAGCCTAAACTATCTCGGTATAAATGCAAAGCAGCCTTATTTGATTCTCGGACATGCAAGCTCACTACCTTTGCATTAAAAGTCTCGTAAAGGGTCTTCAGAGACAGCCGGAGAAGCTTCTTAGCAACTCCCATCCGACGGTAAGATCTCATTACCGATATCGAAATGATATGAGCCTGAAGAGGTGTCTTGTCATTTTCACTGACATTTTCGTCCTCGATTTTAGCCATAACATATCCGACAATACGTTCTGATCCGGATGACGTGGGTACGGTAGCTACAAACGATCCATGGGGCCAGGAAATGGCCTGATACAAGTAATATTTGAGAGCATAGTTTTCAGGCAGATTTGTCAGATTGGCATTTTGCATGCCTTGAAGATCACTTATTGTAGCCGGCCGGATATTCATTGTGATAGTCTGGTATGGAAGTAGGTGAAATTCACAGTTGGGATCATGGAATGAATATGGGAAGAATGATGGAGCAGAGTTGAAGAAGGTGAGATGGCCGAGGATGAAAAGTAGAAGGCAAAAGTAGAAAGCAAAAGGTAGAAAGCAGAAAATAGAAATTTCAAGTCGAAAAATATCTTACTGTGTTGTCTATGTGGTGTTACCGAGTATTGTTTGAGTTCCTACAGCAGTATGGCAGATCAGACAACGTACCTACCACGATGCTACAGATTTCTGGCTATCCACGTCAAACATGGGCAGTGAAAAAACCAATCCCGACATGGAATGCCCTGGTTGGAATAGAATATGGTTTCCACAAACATCGTTATGGGCTTCATCTAGTGAGGTCTACGTAGCAGCTAAATCCACGTAACAGAGAGCACAGTTAGGCCATGCAGTAGACGTTGGCCGATGCAACAGCAGCATGTAGTTTATAACAATAATTAGCAGCTATAAGACACGAAGCTGCAATAAGTTTACGGGAATGTAGTTTACGCAATTCCAATTCTGCCAGCCCGATTGAAGACATGGACTACGTCAGAGCACTGATCTCAGGTATGAAAGAACAAGCAAGGGGTTGCAATAAATTCCAGGAAAACAATTCCAGGAGATCATGCAAAATTACTGGATTCTAGCATGAAAACACAAACGTTCGACTGAAACGATCCCAACTGCCGTTGAAGACTCGGCTAGCCTCCAGCTGGCTACATGAAGGGAGGCGGAACCAGACCCGGCAATAACCAAAAACCCACAGGCATACAAAAACTCTGACGAGATATTGCATCAGTACCGAAGTATATGACTTGCAGCATAGTTTTGGCCCTGAGGATCTCCCGCCGAGGCTGTTGGAACGTTTAATTCATGCAACTATGATATTATTGACACTGTCAGGGCAGCGCTGGAAGCTACGCCAATGGGATTTTAAATACTATATAAAATACTCCGGTATAATATTCCGAGATAATATTTCGGTGTAATATTTCGGTGTAATTTTTGGATATAATATTTTGGTATAATATGTCGGTATAAATGTTGCGGTATAATGTTTCGAGATAATCATACAAGTTACATAAGCTACGAGGAGTCAAAGGTAGATGCAAGAAATAACTGTCAGAGACCAAGAGAATGGGATCCACGGCCACCGAAAAAGGCTCAAACATATCGTTGAACGAAATCCATTGGAGGGACGGATTGGGAATTAATTAATCTCGAACAATCATTATGTAGGTGGAAGAACAGACTGTATGTCTCAGTAATGCAGGTGCTCTTGAATTTTGCTTTCCAAAGACCCATCAGATGCCGGGTGCAGAAAACCCATTGAAAAAGACCAATAGGGATAAAATATTGACAAGAGGGGGCCAGGGGTTGAGCAGGAGCAGAACAGAACAGAACAGCAGACAAAAGACCCTGGCTTGCAATCGGCAACCAAAGCCAGCCAGCCAGCCAGATTGTCGGCTTGCTGATAGCGCCGTAAAAACCCACATCAAACCTCATCTCGCCGATCTCTGCCAGCACCCAGGGACAGGCACCAAACCTCACTGGTCTACGATAGAAAAGGCGCGTCATGACGGCATTTTTTTTTTTTTTTTCACATGCTTTCTTTTTGGTGTCCAACATCAACTCTAATTAATTGGGTTTACCCATTCTGTGTAGCCTTATGAAAGCAGACAAGCACAAGCACAAGCATAAGCACAGGCAAGCCCATTGCAACTCAGTAGAGAGAAGATCCAGAAATCAAAGCCTGGCTCAGAGGCCGCCATTGGCCCTTTCTACAGGCTCGAATTGCCATTCTCGCCACATTCTTCAACTCGCTTTCTATGGGCTGGGGCCGGCCTTTGGCTCATTCCTCGGCACCCCCTGTGCTCGAAAAACCACATGGCTGTACTCTTCCACCCCCCTCCCCCCCTAAACTTTAAGTGTTTCCGCTTCTATGCCCCAGCAACCCACTGGGAGGGAACACCACAAAACTACCCACCCACCCCTTCTTAAATTCACCGTATAACCACTTCGTTCTTTACAGCTAGGAGCCTTGGCCAACTAACACCACCAGTCATTCTCTTTTAACAACTAGCCAGGGCCGTACAGCACATTGCAGCTGTCATTCATTCATTCATTCATCCCCCCTTTTCCCTCACATTCTTTTCCCCTATTGAATTATCCCGTTCCTAGGCTGCTGGTTGCAATATCCTGCTTGTAACTTGCAGTTTGTTAACCAGGTATTACGCGCCCACCCATACAATTAGCTACTACTGGCATTAAGCAGTAGGCAGAGACTGATTTTGTCACGACTTCACAACCGAAACAAAGTGGCAACTCAAGGAATCTGAAACGACTCTCAGTAAAGTGTGATATTGTGATTGGTTTTTGTTCATCAACCATGTCTATTGCGTGGGAACCCCTGATCAATGTCGAAGCCAAGCTGGTGAGTGCTGGGATGGTATCCAACTCATACAAATTCTTTTCTCGAAGAATTGACCAGTTATACTCGGAAACAGAGGACACGGATAGCGACTCAGTGAGCAGTGCTCGAGACTCGTGTGATTCTGCAGTTAGTGTTGCTGATCTGCATGCTCTTATTAAGAGCACAAAAAACGCTCCTTTCCACGATATTCCTCGGCTAGATGATAAATACAATGACGATAATTTGCCTGACAATGAGCTGGAACTCTGGGCTGCATTAATCAGTGATTTCCGTCAGGTTGCTACCAAGCTGCCGGTGTATACCTCCATGATGGTGCTCAATGGCATCCCCCCCAGTCTGCGGGGCTTGGCCTGGAAATCCATGTCCGAGAGCCAAAACTCCACCATTGAGTCTCTTTATGACATGTTGGCTGAGGAATGGACTCCTTTTGTCAAAATTATTGCAAGAGATCTTAACAGGACTTTTCCAGAATTGACTTTGTTTCAGAAGAAAGGCGGTGAAGGTCAAGCCATGCTTGGCCGTGTTCTCAGAGCCTATTCCGCTTACGACATCCAGGTTGGCTACTGTCAAGGTCTGACTTTTCTTGCTGGTCCTCTGCTATTGCACATGGATGACAAATCGGCTTTTTGTACATTGGTCAAGCTCATGGAAGACTATGATTTGAGATCCATGTTCACTGCTGATATGGCTGGGCTTCCTCTTCGAATCTACCAGTTTGAAAATCTTTTCAAAGAACATCTCCCCGACTTGCATGCTCATTTCAAGTCTTTGGGAATAGGCTCTGTGTATGCCACACAATGGTTTCTATCCTTCTACGCAGTCACTTGTCCTTTGGATATGCTCATGAGAATCTATGATCTCATGTTTGCTGAAGGTGCTATACCGACTATGATGAGAGTAGCTTTAGCTGTGCTGAAGCGAAACCAAACTATCTTTTTACATTTTGACGAGGAAGAACAGGTCTTGGAGCGGCTTTTGGGTCGTTCGTTATGGGACGTTTATGGTTTTGATGGCGATCAATTATGTAACGATATTGGCGACTTCCCTTCATCCATAATGGCTCGAATTGATCAGTTGCATAGTCAGTACGTTTCCGAAGGACGGCAGAAACAGCTTCAGCAGCAGGCTCAGGAGCTTAAGGCCAGTGGCCCTGCTACCCAGAAGGTGCGACCCCGACTCAATACTCATCGGCTAGCTAGCTGGCTGTCAGTATCTACCAACAACTCGTGCCCTCAGACATCACCAACTGGCGCATCATCGCGGGGCGAGTGTGACAGCTCAATTGCATTGTCTTCAGATGATGGAGACGTCCGACGATCCACATTATCAGCATCCTCAGCATCATCAATAGCATCCAGCACGGCCACCAAACGGACTGCTGAGGACATACAGCATGAACTCGATAAATCTCGTATTGCTCTTGATTTGGAACGCCATGAGCGCGAATCTGATCGTGATGCCATTGAAGAGCTTTTGAGTTTGATCGAGAAGCCTGGCGTGATTTCCGATTCCAATGAGAACATTGATAAGATTGACAAAGTTACTGCACAGCTTCGACAGAGGTTGAATCTCACTGCTTCTAATAAACCTGTCAGGGAAGGTGCCGTGACATGTGGATCCTGCGACCGACTGATGATGGACCTGGCGTCCATCAAGGCACGAGAAGTCATGGCTCGACAGGAGATTGACATGCTCACTGATAAGGTTGCTGAGCTTGAGGCTCAGCAAGAAGATGAGAGAAAGCATTGGCAGGACATGATTCAGATTCAGAGTCAGAGTCAACAGCCACCACAGCCACCACAGCCACAACCGCAGCAGCAGCAGCAACAGTCTCATCATGCACACAAGCCATCAGTACATACCATCAAGCAGAAAAGCCCAGAACCCATGCGACCTCCATCACCCCCTTCGGTACAGAGAAGAGAATCACTCTTGCGACCTTTGCCGCAGCAATCGAATCGATGGAGTATTCTGGGACGGTCATAATGGATTAGGTTTGGCTTTCTGACCAACTCTGGTAGTAATCATATCAGCTTAGACATTATAGGGAATAGTTTAAATATTCAACAAAGCATACGGGATTTTGCTTATATTATGAATGAGATATCGGGTGACGAAGGGGGTTAAATGGATAGGTTGTAGATAGTTATTGTACATGCTAGATATGCAATGTTTGCAGATGTCATTAATGACAGAATACTGGAGATGAAGGGTCGAAGCCTGTAATTTGATACTATATACAGTGTTCAATATGGGGTTCGAAATTAAAATGGAAAGGTTCACGAGCTCTTGTTCAGTGTAATAACCTTAGAGTAAGAGGAGCTAGGCCAATTAAGAAGAACTGGAAAAATCAGCAGATGAGCACCGAAGCTACTATTAGAGAAATGATTAGACGAGCAGATAAGATATCATCAGGCAGCCAATTGAAAAGCACGTTTCAACTACGGTTTACTAGATAAGCTATTGGGCGACCTATTAGCGGTAGAAGAGAATCAGCTTAGCGAGGAGAAAGCTTGACGAGGAGAAAGATTGGCGAAGAGAAAGATTGACGAGGGGAAAGATTAGCGAGTAGAAAGATTGACAAGGAGGAAGCATGACGAGGAGAAAGCTTGACGAGGACAAAGCTTGACGAGAGCAAATCGACAGAAAGATAGCAAGATGATTGGAGAAAAAGTAGACGAGCAAGGAGACATTAGACGAGACAGTCAAGTGACGAAGCTATAGTGAGGAAGCTACGGAGTGACAAGCTACAGTGACAAAGCTACGCAACAAAGCTACGCTACAGTGACAAAACTAAAGATTGGTTGGACAAAGTCTGACACTTTAGGTGACGAAAGGTCCCCTGGCTATCAATGAATGATAAATGACTAGGCAGACTAGCAATTGGCAAGACAGATTGGTAAGTTTGATCTCCATGGACTATCTAACAAATTGCCAGTTAGATATTTATGAACGGTATGACCGGCCCATACTATCTCGAGTAGTAAGGTCCATCATATAAGCTTCATGAAGTATGGGCCATCGCACAATTGCCTGAAACAATACTTTTCATATCGACTCCAAGTTATACAATCGAGTGTGGTTTCAGATTGAGTTTTCGATTGATACACAGTAGAGTCAAACTCAAGAGCTTCATCAGACAGAGTATAGCAGACAGAGCTTCATCAGAGAAAGTTTACGAGACCAAGCTTACTAGACAGAGCATCACCAAAGAAGGTTTGCCAGACAGAGCATCCAGCCACAGCTCACAAGACACAGCATCCAGCCATAACATCATCCAAGCATCTCCACCATGGCTTACAGCGATCCACCAAGTACATAGTCCACCACCACACATCTCCATTACTTGACTCAGATCTATTATTCACATCATGTCACCACAACAACACACAGAAGGATTACTACAAAGACATGACGCTTCTAATACACATACAAAACAATTAAAATCACACGCACAATTATTGCATTTTCTTTCTAACTTATAAATATATGGCAAACAGTCTGGAATAATTAGTATTCATCCCACCAACAAACTATTCAAAGCATCAACTTTGATCGATTTTCAGACAGAAAAAAGTAAGGTAGCGTGAGTTTTTCCACATCGACAGAATGTCTCGAGCCAAATGCACTCAAGTCATCAGCAAATCGCAAAGTTGATCTTTAACATTATTATTATCAATAATAATAATAATGTTTTCTCTCTTCACTTACCTTTCAACATTCATGGTAGACGGAAGAGTTTTTCCTCCACCATCTGGAATTTATACCAGCGTTGCCGAGTGTTGTGGTTGGAGACCATTAGTGGTCACAGCAATTTCAGCATGCTTGTCAGCCAACAGCTACGCAGTTAGTTAGCTAGCCAGCCGGCCAGCTAGCCAGTCAAATAGTAGATTGAACACTCCTTTTCAATGTCCCAATGGATCACTTGGAAACCTCTTTTCGATAGCTGATTTTATCCACTTTGATCTCCCCATCAAGATAGCTGTAAAGGTATAATATACAAACACTCCCCTGAACATCCAACAGACAAAAGCTGGGAATAGGGTCGGCTTCTGCTTCGTCGTCCTCTTTGTCCGGCCAGTAGGTGCTGAAAGCGCCAGTAGCAGAGCCAGGATTCACAAAGAATTTCCCTTCCAATTGATAGGCTTCAACCCGGTGACCACCACCCCCCCATATCAACATGTCTACGTCCAATTGACGAGCAGCAATCAGCAAAGCATCGGGATCGGAATTGGGGATGATGGAGCGGCCGGAAACCACTCCGATTTTGAGCTGGCCATGGGTGACTACCCGGTTCAATGGGAGCTGGCTATTGACGTCGAATTCGCCTTTGACTGCCTGATAATCTGGTGAAATGCTTTGAAGAAACTTCGTGGTGGCTTGATCTGTCACGTTACCGAGACATAAGACCTGAGAGATTTTCCCGGGAGCAAGGAGCTTTTTGAATTTGGCTGGTAGAGCCGACGCTCTGTCTGGAATATGCAGGTCTCCAATGGCAAGAACAAGCATGGTTGTCGTCGGCCTGGTTGATTAGGAGGGGCGCCATGTTGAGAGGTGGAGGTGTGTTGGAGGAGGAGGAGCCGCAGCCGCAGCAGAGAGTCACGTGATCGACCTATCACGTGACGGATTAGAGCTGAGCACCTGCTCGGCAGCAGCCTCCCGCCAGTAATTAAGTGCATGCATTGATCACTTGAATACATAGTTATATACTCCGTTGAAGATTGTAAGATGTTTTTCCTGTTTTTAAATTTCGCTTCGCTTACTCTGCCATTGTTTGTTGAAATGAAATGACACAAGGGATGACAATATCATACCTTTTTTACACAGGCAAAGGGAACTTGATAGCCCACTGGCTGATCTCGTCTCGAATCTGCTTCAAAGTGTCCTCTTCGCCAGCCTTGACGGCAGCGGCCTTAAAGTCCTTGAGCTTATTGGCATCCTTGGGCAAAGACTCCTGCAGCTTGACACAGAACTTGACAGCTTGGTCAATGTATTCAACAACCTTGGTGAAGTCCTCCTCTCCAAGACCTCGGGTGGTCATGGCAGGAGCACCGATTCGAACACCACCAGGAACAAGAGCAGACTTGTCACCAGGAATGGAGTTCTTGTTGAGAGCAATGTTGATGAGCTCACAAACAGTCTCAACTCGAGCACCGTCAATGCCCTTGTCTCGGAGGTTGACAAGAACCATATGAGAGTCGGTACCATCAGAGACCAAAGTGTAGCCGAGCTTCTTGAAAGCACTCTCAAGAGCCTTGGCGTTCTTGAGAACCTGCTTCTGGTACTCAACAAACTCAGGAGTAGCAGCCTGCTTCAAAGCAACAGCCAAAGCGGTGATGGTGTGGTTGTGAGGACCACCTTGGTGACCAGGGAAAACAGAGAAATTGATGGGGTTCTCCAGGTCATAGAGAACTTCCTTGCCAGTCTTGGGATTGACAGATCGAACTCCCTTTCGGAAGAAGATCATGGCACCTCGAGGACCTCGCAAAGACTTGTGAGTGGTGGTGGTGACAATGTCAGCATACTCAAAAGGAGAAGGAATGACGCCAGCAGCAATCAAACCAGAAATGTGAGCCATGTCGACAACAAGATAGGCACCAACCTTGTCAGCGATTTCTCGCATTCTCTTGTAGTCAATGAGTCGACAGTAAGCAGAGGTACCAGCAACCAAGACCTTGGGTCGGTAAAGAACTGCAGTCTTCTCAAGCATATCATAGTCAATGATTCCAGTAGCCAAATCAACTCGGTAAGGCATGGTCTCAAAATAAGTGGAGACAGCAGAGATCTTTCGAGCATCAGTCTGGTAACCGTGAGACAAGTGACCACCATGAGGAAGGTCCAAACCCATCAATCGCTCATGAGGCTTCATGATGGCCTGGTAAACCTGCAAATTGGCGGGGGATCCAGACAAGGTCTGGACATTGACACCCCACTTATCGGCATCAACATGGAAAGCCTCGAGAGCTCGCTGCTGGCAAAGACGCTCGATTCGATCAATGTGCTGGTTACCACCGTAGTATCGAGCACCAGGGTATCCCTCAGAATACTTGTTGCACATGGGGGATCCCAGAGCATCAAAAACTGCCTTGGAGGTGAAGTTCTCAGAAGCAATCAAGACAATTGATTCCTTCTGTCGCTGGATCTCATCCTGCATAATTCCATAGACCTGAGGGTCCAAGCTCTTGAGAGGATCCTCGAGGAGCTGCTTGTGGTTTTCGGAAAGGGCGTACGACATGGTTTCGTAAAACTTTAGACGCTTCGATGGGTAGTCTTGGGTTCCGTTAATCTTGAAAGTTGGATAAAGAAGAAATATTTACTCACCCCAAGAAAATTTTTGCTTGCACGTGAACGAACATTAAACGACAACCCGAGGAAAGCAGGGCCACAACCAGGATTTTGGTGAGGAAAAAAAATATCCCCATTTGTTATTCTTTTTGAGTATAGTCACATTCGTATTAGTTGGTTGTCTTTTGAATCTCTGCAATGGTAACGTGCCGCTTGCATTTTGGTTGTAGGTCTGGAAAATAGAGCGGAGATGCTTCTCCAGCCATGTGCGGAGTTACCTGGAAAGCCACAACAATTACCTCGGGGGTCATTTGCTACCGTTTAAGTTATTCAACGAGAGCAAAAACAGAGAACGAGATGCAGAGTAAGAAGATGCTGGGTTGGAGGGAAAATAGTAAGAAGGTGCGAGCGAAATGCTAAGTATTGAAGAGATTAAAGAGGTGTGTTTTGAGTAGTAATTTGAAAGAGTGAGCTAAGCGCATCAGCGTTGAACGGGCGGTGCTCAGAAACTAGGCGTAGTTTGACAAGTGCGATGGATTTGAAGACCGGCGACAAGTGCGATGGATTTGAAGACCGGCGACAAGTGCGATGGATTTGAAGACCGGCTGTCATTCAAAGTAGATATTGATATCGAAAATTGCACGAGACAATTCAAATCTTCTAATAACCGTGCCTGAATGTCTCCAATAGATAATCCAATTAACTGCAGTTATCACAAAACAATTCTCTCTTATCAAAGTCCATTCCATGCGATTTTTTCAACACACTCAAACTTTCTTTTGCAGTCTCGCAACACTCCAAGCAGTTTGAGCTCGGATATGCCGTGTAAAAACCATGCAAGACTCTTGCGGTCAAAGTCATCTCCCTGTTTCTCTTCACCAAATGATTCTTTGAATGCCATCCAATAGTCGTAGATGTTGATATAAACACTAGACTCTCTGTACATACGGTAGAGAGTGGACACATGCGGGCTTTCATGCCCTGTCCCCCAGTAATGCGACGGCTTGGACAACGCAAGTTCAATAGCTGGCCGATATGTCGGACGAAACACGCTTTCCAGTAATGATGCATTATCAACAACAAACAACTCAGAGAAAAGCATCGATTTGATGTTTTTTGCCTTGTTCTCAACTAAACTATCCAGCGCTCTCTGTAGATTTGTGCCATCCGAAAGAACATCTGCTGCACATGAGTTTCCACTCAAACTCATCAGCTCGAGTCTTGCAAAAATAGCATCAGTTTCTTCAGAGACCTTCAGTTCAGAAATATTTCCCGTGCTCAACTGAGTGTAGATATTCATCTTTTCTACGGGATCATCGGAGCTATTCTGAACACTGGCAACGACGTGAACGGTCTCAATCAAATCCCTAGCATGTTTCCGGAATTCCTTTACCGATTTCTGAAATAAACTCATTAGATGCTCATCATCCGTCAGCAGCTTCTCTATATCATCCGTTGAGCTGGCTGAATTCTTTGCTATCTCTGCTTCAACATGTTGTCTGAAGGAAGGTAGCATTCTTGCTGCTCTGCAATATTCTGTTCTGGGAACTAATTCCCAGTCCTCTGATTCATTCAGGCCAAGACAAGAAAATGGATTGGAGAAAAAGTGTGACATGCAAACATACTTCAATGCTGTGACCGCAGACTCCACACTATTGGAGGACTCCCGTTGTCTGGTCTGGAGTGCCTCAACTAGCTTTGGTCCAAGAACAAATGGCTGAGACTGAAGAATCGTAGCCTCAAAAATTTTCTGAACACCATTCGTGATATCAGCGTAGAATGGTCTTCCATATATCATACGAATAGCCGATTTCGCTAGTTTACTTTCAAAGACATCCAACGAAGTGGATACACTCAATACCAGTTTGAAAGGAATCTGAGATATATAGCTTTGAATCATGCTTATAAGGTCTGTTAGAATGCTGATGTCAAACGAGTCGGCGTCGTCAATAGATACCACAATTCTTCTAGATTCCAGAGGTAGACTAGAGTTCTTGGTCTGGATTCTACACCATTCAGCAAGAATATCTAAATCGTACCGAAGGCGTTTATCAAAGTGAAGTTCATCCTGATCGACCAATTCTTCTTCATCTTTCAGCTGCTGGAGTCCAGCAGCTCCTTTGGTAATTTGAGCAACAATTATCTTCAAGGCCACTTTCAAATTTGGACACTCCTTAGACGTCAACGTAACAACATGAACTCCATTTTCACTTTTGAGTGAGCTGTATATTTGTGAAAAAAGCAGTAAGTGGTTTGCTATATTTGATCCAGGCAGAATAATAGCTGTGGGAATTTTTGCATCTGGATCCCGATCCCAGCTGGCTCTGATAAACGAACAGAGTTCATTGACCGAGCTGGAATTCGTATTATTAAGAAATTCGTCTATTTGAGACTTCATGTTACCCCAGACCTCCTGAAATAATCCCCACCGTCTATCACAGTTCTCGCTTGGTTCTGCTCCGCCTAGCAACTGCTGTAGAGGATTAGGAATGCTGTTTGGAAGCTTGTAAACATCTCTGGAATCTTCAATTTTGATCCTTTTTCTTCTTGACTGATGCGTCGGTGATTCTGGTTCTTTGTTATTATGCCGTGGTGCTCTGTTCCATAGATAAGCGGTCTTTGGTTAGTCTCAAAACAATCAAACTCTATCCATCTCAACGTACTTTTTGGCTGTCTCTATCGTCTTCCGATGATTTTGCTATCATTTTCGAAATTTACCCAGCCAAAATGATAGTCAATTTGACCAGTTAGTATTTCCAAGTGACTTTCCAGATGGTGAGTAGTGTAATTATGGTGATGAATGGTGATCAACATGACATATTCAAAATTTGACACAATCGATCAATTTATCACAACTAATAGATGAGATAAAAAAAGCGTGAAAAAGTCATAAGCACATCTATAGAGATATTACTGACTATTTGAAGATCATTAAATACGTAATAGCCGAGCATTCTCGAAGATCAGTTCTATTACGAGGCTCTATGCTTTCACTGATCCCGCGCTCTATAGCTGATTTTGAATGATCAATGCTCGCTAGGATAGGTATAAGAATACTTGTGGATACCGCTCTTATTTGTTTTCTGAGTTAGCGCTTAAACTAAATTGAAACGCCTTACAAAAGCACTTGAGCTTTAATCACTGAAGAGCCGAATATTTGCAGCCACAAAAGAAATATTTCGCTGAGAATTGCTTAATATATATCTTTACTGCGGATCGGAAGTTTAGTGGAAAATATCACGGAACAATCGTGTTAATCATTTGACCAGCGTTTATCCAGCATTGAAGCAGGTCATTAGCTCCTGAGTCGATGAACACCGAACGGTATAGTCAAAACCAGCACACGGCGTGAAAAGATACTCAGAAATTGATTGCGAAACAAAATTATTTCTACAAAGAACTAAGGAAGGGCTACAAGCTAACAATAGTTATATGACTTGCAAAGCTTCAAGTGGATGTCAAGAGACCTGGCACCCCGAGTTTAGTAGGCGAACAATCCACAAACTTGAGCAGACCAAAAATGACTGGATACAGTTTTGTACAGATGTTAGTCAGAATCTGCTAGCTGGAGTTTCGTTGTACCCCGACCTGGACTTGAATGTCAAATACCAGAAAATATCTACCACTGCAAAAAGGAAAAGGTATACCGTAGTCACTGCATCAACCAATAGCACCAGAAGCTATGAGGAGTCTCAAGATGCCATTGACAAGACGCTAGGGTACATTTTGGCGGAACAGCTATCGCTTTTTATAACAGAGTTGCAACATAGCACCGAGCTTTCAACCCATTTTTGGCTCGCAGCACTAGAAAACTGCAATATGTGGGAAAAGGTGAATAGCTATAATCTATCAGTGATCCTTCAACTGTTCTGGTCACAGTCACCAATCAATAGCGAGTTAGGGAAGTTTGCTCTAGACATACTGATGAGCTCAGGATCCTTGTCCGCAAAAGTCCAAAAACTAGGAGAATTCCCTTCCGAGAAAATAAAGCAGTACTCTATTTTGAAAAAAGGTTTTTTACAAGAAATCGAGTCCAGGAACCGGGACTGGCTGTTTTCCATGGAAAACCAGATTATTAGCTCTTCAAACAGAAGAAAAAGGGAAATCAATAACGCAGTAGAGTTGATTCTGCTTGAAAAATCCAGGAAAAGTTGGTGCCAAGATCATCGTGATTCTGGAGACATTCACCTGAACTCGTTATATGAGCTAGAGACAGAAGCGTTGAAATCCATTCACTCATGTTTGACTCACATGGGGGTTGTTCACGTAAAACTACGACCCAGTGAAATATTTGACCTTGACATGAGCAGCTGGATCTCATCTGACATACCACCCAATTATTTGAAGTCAACTTTCAGGAAGAAAGCGACCAAAACAGTGGGATGGAACGACAAGCGTGAAGTTTTTCGATCCAGTACACTTCCTTCATCATGTGACGGAAATACTGATTCCAGACAGTCAAAACACTTGACTGGTGACAATGAGAGTATTTCTACTTCCATTTACAGTCAACGTGAGGAAAACTGCTCGGTGCGAACAGTTTCTGAGACTTGCACTTTGCCAAATCTCAAGTTGTTGAGCGGCCATATGGATAACGGATTGGACTGGCATAAATTCTGCTTCAAGCAGCATGACTCAATTGAACTCAAGTATATGGATCCTCTTTTTGTCAGAGTCAAGTTGAATGACGATGGATCGTTTGATGTACCTACGATGAGTTATATTCACGAGATTGGTCCGAATCACGGAAGTATTGGGAGCCACAGCCTAAGAGAAGAAATGGAAAATATTTTGGATGATATTCCAGAATTTTTGAACAGTGCTTTAGTTTTGAGCATCAACAAAATAAGACAGTACCTTGTGTCTTGTGGCAATGATGCGCATAGCGAAGAACCTTGGCATATCCATTGGAAACGAGTCAATGATGTGGCTCTCTCTTATATTGGAGAAACATTAGAAGAGCAGACAAAATCTATTCGTCAGCTGAAGGATCTTGTTTTCCGTGAAGTGAAATCTCATGGCGGTGCTTTCCAGCGACTAGGTTGCTTCCCTACTGGCATTTTCCAAGACTTGAGAAGTATCAAAAAAGAGTGTATGGAAGAAATTGCCATTCGAAATGATATCTGGAGACAGAGAATCATAAAGGAATCTCAGAGGCTGTCGAATGACGATTTCGAGGCTCTTCAGGTTAATGTATGGAATGCCACTGCGTTCAACGACTTGAATAAATGGGACCACTACGAAGACAATCAGAAATCATTACTCAGTAACATTCCAGCTACTTTGAGTGAGATGCTCACAATTTTTTCTGGTAATCATGGAAGGCCGTTCGCAGTATATGCTGCAGATACAAGTAACTATGCTCACCATGGCTCAACATTTAGCAGCAGACCTGAGGTTTACAATTAGAAAACAGGCTAAAAAGTTCAATAGAAATTGGGCTCTCAACAAATGACACTACACAATGCACTCTAATCCATCAACAAAGCCAGCTGAAGAGGTCGTAGCGAGGCGCAATTGAATCGCACTGCTTGTACATTCTATGATTGTTCAACAACCGAGCATCCCCACCATCCATACCATTACTCTAATCTGATTGCAAATTCAGCAATATTCTTGATAATGCCGATCGGGAATGAAGTGCTGCACCAATAATTGTTCCTTCCCGACTGAAGAATGAAACTCACTGTGCAGGCTTTCATTCTAAAACTCACAGAATAACTTTCTGCAATTTACACATTCATTGAATAATTAAATCATTTTATATACAAAATATACTCCATCCACTCCAAGCATCTCCAGCCTTCTTCCTCCTGCTCAGCACGTCGCCAGCAATGTCCGCATCAACTCCCAATAAGTGGAGGATGAAATTTGGCATCAGCACACACACATCATGGCGGACGTTCAAATGGCTGAGGACCATAGAGCTCCTAATATTCTCGAAGTGCCTTTGGAGGCCGATGGTGAAGTAGTTACATTTGATCTGGATAACGACTTGCCTGAAAACCCGTCGGAAATATGTGTTTTGTTGGAGAATGAGAAGTGTGCCGTAGAGTATTGGTTGGCTATAGGCGTAAGTATGCGGAGAGATTTGCGTGATGCGGGACAATTCCAATGGAAATGCTAATAGTTAGACTGCGTATGGTAGAAATAATCAGCTGGATAATGCCGTAGAAGTAGTGACGAAAGCTATGCAAGGTAAGTGTAGTTGATGATGGGACGGACTGACGATGTTGGTTTTGAATCATTCTAACAATAGCGTCGACCCCTAAGAATGAAGCTGATCAAGTGTCGCTTTTCTCTTGTTTGGCGGGTTTGTATATTCGGATGGAGAACGATGCTCCCGCACAGGTTGATGAGGCCGCTACTGCCCAAGGAGTGAGATCAAAGGCTCATTATCACAAATTGGCAAGTGATTATCTTAACCAGGCTCTTCAGCTTGACAAAACTTGGTCTGTCAATATTCTTACTCGAGGTGAGCTTTTGCTCAATGCTGGAAGCTATGACGAGGCTCTCCAGCCTTTTCAGACTGTTCTCAACCAGTCTTCGGATGAGAATCTGTTTGCGCAGATTGGAAAAGCGCGTGTATTATATCACAAGAAAAATTATCAGGCTGCTCTTCTTCTTTATCAAAAGGTGCTGTTTGGAAGGTCTGATTTCCAGCCGGACCCTAGAATCGGTATTGGTCTTTGCTTCTGGAAATTAAATGATCGTGAAGGTGCATTGGCTGCTTGGCAACGTGCTCTGGAGCTTTCTCCTGATAATGAGACTGTCAATACTCTACTTGGTATTTATTACATGACAATGGCCTTGGAGCACCCTGAATCGCCGGACTTTGCTCACAGTTATGCCAAAGGTCTAGAACACGTTCAAGCTGCCTTCAAGAAGAACTCCAATTTTGCTGTTTCAGGCATCGCTCTCTCTTCATATCTGTATTCCAAGAAGGACATGGATTCTGCTCTCAAATTGCTGAAAAGAGCTGCCACTACTGCGGATCTTTCCTCCATATTTGGTGAGATTTATTTCTGGATGGGCCGTGCTTATCACTACTTGCAAGATTATGAGCAGGCTTTGAAATATTACACTTTATCCGAGGAAAAAACCAGAGCTTCTTATCTGCCAGCTTTGATTGGTAAAGGCTTGGTCCAGATGGCTCAGGAATCACCTGAGGCGCTTTTGACTTTTGAATCATGTGTCAACAGCTTCCCCAAATCTCTTGATGCTTTGTTGATATTAGGCCTGCTTACTGCCTTGAGAGCTGGCTCTGATGCTAAACGAAAGACCAGAGCCACCGTGCTGCTCGATAGATATCTGTCTGTTTGCAAAGAAAAGCGGGAAGTACCGTCTACACAAGCCTTTTTAGTCATGTCTACATTGTATGAAAGCACAAATATAGACAAGGCAGAGAGTTATCTCAATATGGCTCTAGAGCAGTACGAGGAAGAGGACGAGAATGCTACCGACAAAGCTTTTCTTTACAACAACTTGGCAACTTTCCAGTACTTTAGAGGGTCTTATGAGGAGGCAGAGAAGAACTATAAACTAGCCAAAGAGCTTTGCAACAATTCAACTACACAGCGAGAGCAAGATGCTGAAGTGACTATAACGTTTAATACTGCTAGACTCTACGATGCTTGGGGGCAACCTGAGAAGGCCCTTGAGCTATATCAAAAGGTACTTGAACTTGCTCCAAACTACCTTGACGCCAGCATCAGGTTGACATATTTGAATGTGGTTCTAAACAAGGACTCTGAAGTCGACTCTGTCAAGGAACTCATGGAGCAAGCTGACGACAATCTTGAGGTTCGATCATTTTATGGTTGGTGGCTAAGACGTCAGAAGCGAGGCTCTTCAAAGAATATGAATGAGGATGTTGAACAGCGTCACTATAAATATTCTCTGGTTGATGTAAATAAGCATGATACTTATTCTTTGGTAGCTCTTGGAAACCTATATGTTACTGCTGCTCGAGAAGTACGTACTTCTAAACCTGGAGACCAAGAGAAGAAAGATAAGCTTTATTTCAAGGCTGCTGAGTTTTTCGACAAAGCTCTACAAATCGATCCTGCTAATGCCTATGCTGCGCAGGGTATCGCTATAATATTTGCCGAAACCAAGCGAGCCGAGCTTGCTTTGCATATCTTCGGCAAAATAAGAGAATCGATTGGTGATATCTCTATTTATATCAACTTGGGCCACTGTCTAGCTGAGCTGAGACAATTCGTGAAATCTATAGAAGTCTATGAGTATGCCTTGGATAAGTTTGGAGGTGGGCCCAATGATGGTCAGCTAATGACCTTACTGGGTAGAGCTTGGTATGCTCGTGGCTTGAGTGAGAAGAATCTTTCTGCTTATAAAACAGCTCTTGATTATTCTCAGAAGGCTTTGGATAAGTCACCGTCAAACCCTGGTCTGAAATTTAACGTTGCTTATGTTCAATTCCAAATGGCCGATTTACTTCGAAAGATGCCTGAAGCTTCTAGATCCATAAGCGATCTGGAAGAAGGAATTGCTGCTCTTGAAAACTCCATATCGAGCCTTAACGACCTTGCTAAGGTAAAGTATCCTCCTTTCCCTCCTAGTGAACTTGAGCAGAGAGCTCTCATGGGACAGAATACTCTCAGAAAACAGCTCGATCGTGCCTTGTTAGAGCAACAAGAGTATGAGGAACATAACAAGACAAAGGTCGAAGAGGCAAGAAAGATACGAGAAAAAGCAGTCAGAAAGAGGCAAGAGGCGGAAGCTGCTCGAAAGAAGGATGAGGAAGACCGTCAGGCCAAACTCGCAGAAGAAAGAAGAAAACTTCAGGAAGAAGCTATGCAGTGGACAGAAGCTGCAAGAATGGCCGCCGAAGAAGAGGCTGAGAATGCTATTCGGATTGCTGAAGGAAAGAAGGAAGCCAGACGTGCCAAAAGCGAAGCTAACAAAGAGAAGCGAAGCAAAGGAGGTTCTGGTAAGGGTAAAAAGGGCAAGAAAGCTAAGGATGAAGAAGAGCCCTCGCCAGTCAAGAACAACAAATACAAGAGTGACGAGTTCATTGTCGACAGCGACGAAGAAGAAGAAGGTTATAGTGGAGCATCAAGTCGAGGTGATGACGACGATGACGACGCAGGACTATTTGGAGATGAGGAAGGAGATGAAAGTGATAGTGAGAAGAAGCGAAAAGTCGAAGAGAATAATGATAGTGAGGAGGCAGTCCCTAGCAAGAAGCGAAGAACCAACAGGATTGATGACGAAGAAGAAGACGACTACGATGCCGAGCCTGTTGAGTCCGAGCCTAAGAAGAGAGGAAACGTTATTCAGGATGATGAAGATGATGAGGAGATGCAGTAAATGTATTGATGTATAATAAAGATAAGTTTATCGTTGGCAGTCTATTTTGTTTGAACTATCCAGTTGCGCATGTCTTTATCGGCTTCGTGAGCAGCTTTATATACTGCAAGTTAGCAGGGAGGGGAGTATAACAAACGGATATAGCTGATAGACCCAGTGACAGCCAATCGTGATAAATCATAGGAAAAACTTACATTTCATTTCAAACTCATCCAGCTTTGAGAGAAAATCGCTTTGATCCGATGATGCGGTTCGACTGCTAGCAACATCAGATATAGCAACTGCACGAGTAAGCAGGCTCTGAGTAAACACATCGGCCAGTTCAGGATCATTGAATATGCTGAGCCATCGCTCGCAAAGGTTGAAAAATACGAGGTTTTGTTGTCTCACGTCCAGATTGATAGGATCCGACTTGATGGAGTTGAGAACTTTTGGAGAAAGAAATGACGGACGCAACAAGGAAACAAACGATTCATCTGATTGTGTCGGAGAGATGGGAGAAAGCGCAAGCAGCTCGGCCATCCAAAGAGAAAGTTCTAGTTTAACATCTTTCGAAAGCTGAAATTAGCCATATATCATCAGTGAGCAAATCAGTGATATACTTACATCACTGACACCATTACCTTGCAAGTATCCCAATCCAGGAACATCTATATTGAATCTGCAAGGAAGTTTCTAAAGTTAGCTACCATTACTACCGTTCTATATTGAAATTGGAGAGACATACCTGGCCGTCAGTCAGTATGTCCTCGATATCGTAATAGTTGTTCATGACGCGTCAGCTAAGCAACTGGGGAATAAATAAGTTTGAAATTAAAAGAAAATTAAGAATTCTTTTTCAGATACAATAGCACTAGTGCTTTGGAGTAATATCGGCGATCTTTGCAATAGTCTAATTACGGTGAGCGCGCGTCGTGAATGCTCCTAGATGATCGCGGATGATCTGGTTCATGCTGTTACCATGGCAACGACTATTCTATACAGTGGAAAGCTGTAGACTAGGAGGTCGATACTTCCATGATACCGCCAAACTTTTGTGAAATATGATATTGCTGGAGATTTTTATAGTATTCGAGTTGAGTTTATTTATTATCCATAGTTTCAAGCCTTTTCAACACTCCTTTCGCAGTATTTCTTATCGCATGGAGTCTTTCACCTTATCGTAGCCTCAGAAGCTCCATCACATCACGAGCTCCCCCTGCAGGTTGATGTCTTTATCCACAAAAGTAGACTAACCAAGGCTTCACCCTAATAATCATCCTAACCTTATTGGGTCTAACTGACGAGGGATTGATAAGATAGTGGATTGCCATTTTGGAAAGTACGAGTATCAAGTTCTGATCAGGAGTCCCACGGTCGGCATTTACTACTGGGAAAGATGCTCATGAATAACGAGGATTTCGTGAACAATGTCCATCGTATTGGTGAGACAACCGACGGTGAGGCCGTTCACATGTTTGATCCCCGGATTCCTGATATTCTGAAGCCCGAAGATGTTTACTCCATACAAGTAGGCGATACGATGTTTCGACTTTCCGGAGCATCACTATCGTCAGATGCACCAAGCTATTTCACAAATTTCTTCAAACCGTTCAGAGATGAGCCTGAAGAATCTCGCCCAGTTCTATACATAGATCGATCTGCAGATGTTTTTCGTTTGATCTGTAGACACCTTCAGGGCTATCATGTTGTTCCCGAGGACGAAAGCATGTATGCTTATTTATTTGCAGATGCTAGCTATTACTCGTTACCGCGATTGCAAAAATTGCTCTCTACTTCTGAGATTTTGCTCCGGATCGGCTGCGTACGGTTTCGTTTGACTAGAGCAATCTTTCAGAGTCCTGGAAATACCCCTAATTTTTTCACTCTTGGATTTGCTATGTTTTTTGGAACAAGGCATGATGAGCATTTTCACGAGCGACTGATCCGTCCTTTGCCTTTGTGGCCAGCTGAAGTTCCCGGAAGAAGTCCGGAACTTTTTCAGCATCTGGTGGATTTGTTCCAAGGCAATGAGAGCATTGATCACATGAGCCGATCATTGAAGGCCAGTTTGATTAATGAATGCCGCTTTTATCGTTTCAGAGGCCTGGAGCAAAAGCTGATAAGTCACAGCATCTCTGTGAATCAAGAGCGTGGTGGACTGGAAGAGATAACTCTCTTATTATTGGACTTGAGAGAATCGGGCCTGAGCATAGCTAGAACACCATTGGGGGAGAAAGCAGTATTTTATGAACGACCTTATGTGGATTCAAAAGCAAGAGACTTGGTATTCCAAATTGAAGATGAAGACTCTTACATTAGCACCAGTGACATGGTGAGCTGGACTGGCTCAATTATAGGAAAAGCAGGGGATAAGCTTATGTCTATTGTGAAATCCGCAGCACTATCTGAAGAACTTGGCGAATTTTTACCAGCAGTATTCTCTGTCGATATGGAAAATGCCTTTCTAACTGTTAACGGAGAAAATTGTCATGACAATATTGAGCAGTTGTTTAACAAGCTTGATCTTGCTAACAGTCGAAGAAAGCGAAAGCAGGGCCCAGATTCATTTGACACTATTTATTTTGAAAAATCCCAATGGAGATTTGTATTTCCTGGCGATGGCGAAGCACCCAGTTTACGATTATTAAATGGGCGAGGCCACACCAATGGTAAAGGAAGGAATAAAATGAGGAAGTTTCTAGACTAGCGGCAGTGAATGAGCCTGTCCATGAAATCGCTATAATTTTCACTTGGAATAGATAGCTAACCTCGTGCTTGTTTCAAATTAGGCCCCCTGGGTCTTACTCATCTGTGTCCAATGAAAGCTAGGTTTGTCTTAAATAATATTTTCAAAGAACAGGCGTTTCACCTTCAGATGCTTATATATAAATTATGCTTTAGTATACTCTCAAGAGACGTCCTGTAGTATGTTATCTTCATCTTCATCCAGTGTTTTTCTGCAATATATGATCCATTGTGTGACCAAGATAAGACTTTTATTAGACTGTGATGAAGTTCAATAAGAGCCATCAAAACCACCCTTACTTTCTTCTGCTCTGACTCTCATCACAAATCGCGGGGTACTCGAGCAATACTCACAGCATGGGGTTTTCTAGGTACTTCTGCTACATTAGGTGGACCTCTCAAGCGATGAACATGATCCGCAGGTGCTTCGTTATCATTGACATGATGAGCAGTAGCAGCAGCATGTGGTTTTCCTGCAGGAATCTGGCCCACTCCATTTTCACAAGGTTTAGGGGGGTCGCCCGTCAGAGGAGGATGAGATACAAAGCCAACATGCCAATACTTATGCGAATTGTCAAAAAATGACTGCCAACCTGCTACAGCAGCTAATGCTGCTTCCTGGTCCAGGCCTCGCAGGTCATGTGTCAAATCTGTGCTAAAACAGCCAGTGAAAAATGCACGTGAAGCATCTCTTCCAGCAAAATGCGAATAAGGTCCTCCAGGCCCATATGTGATTCTGTTTGAAGATACATCAAACACCTTTCCACCAACCGCCAAATACAGTGGAAGATCGGGATTTGCACCGTTATATTGAGATAATTCTTTTTCATTAAGCTGTAATAATGGTTTTCCCATGAGTTGTTCAGCCCGGAATTGAACATATCGGGGATTGGTCCACCGAGTCTCAATCCCCCATGTAGCTGTACCAGTAACATAAGCAGACAGCACAAAATTGATCGTTATGATCATGAATATCCATTTTACAATGTCTATAGTAGAATATTTGTCCTCAACTTTATCCTTTTTCTTTTCAGATCCCATTGTGACGAATGGCGTAAATGTAATACTCAAATGGGGTGATGCTGATTTGCCGTGCTGAGATTACGGGGATATGTGGGTTGAAAATAGCGAAACGGCTCAATGAGAAGTAAGATAGCTGAAAGAGTTAAAAGTAGGTAAAATAAGTTAAAATGAAGTAAAAAATGATTGAAGATTAAAAATGTGTTTCCATTGTCAAAGGGCCCAGGAGGTAAATAGGTCATATAGTATTACACGGAAAAGGAGATATGGCTGTGAAAGAAACGTCGTAATGTCTTCTGAATCCCCTGCTAATTTCTCGATTGTACAGAATTGGTTTCACCGTGTTCATTGCACGGTGGTAGAAATAATTTCAGGAGGATCTATGGGTTTATCGTTCTTACCGACTTTAGAATTTTCAATGGCCTTAACGACGTCCATGCCAGAAATTACCTCCCCAAATATAGTATGCTTATCATCAAGCCAAGGAGTTGGCGCGCATGTAATGAAAAATTGAGACCCGTTAGTCTTTGGCCCGGCATTTGCCATACTGACCATGAAAGGCTTCGAGTGTCTCAGATGTGGGGAAAACTCGTCGTCGAATGGTGCATTCCATATAGATTCTCCACCAGTTCCATCACCTTCAGGATCACCTGTCTGGATCATAAAATTTTTAATGACACGATGAAAAATTAAATGATTGTAGTAGTCATTGCGACAGTGGGTCACAAAGTTCTCACAAGCAAGTGGAGCAGCATCCGGGAAAAGTTTTAGTGAAATATCGCCAACAGAAGTATGAAGAGTCACCTTTTCGATGTTTTTCCAAACTGAGGCTTGCTTCTCTTCTTCGGCCTTTCGTTTGCCCTCTTCTTCTCTCCTCCTCTTTGCAAGCAAATCTAGCTCATTATGGACATCTCGCTCCTTTTTTATAAGCTCGAAAGAACCTTCAAAGCGAGTAAATAAATAGAACCGACTTTGCCCCGCGCCAGTAGCAAAAATTACAGGATCAACTGTCAAACTGTCACTCACAATGTCGTTTTGAGAAGCTGCCATATCAATTGTCAGGTTTCCCTTTCGCTTAGGCATCCCTTGATATAAAGAAAGAGTTTCGAATCTAATAGGCTCCTCTTTTCCTAAAATCACGGATACTTTGTTCGATTTTAAATTAACGATCTTGATTCCACTCATAGACGAATAAATTAAGAAATTTCCCGAAGTATCGAATATCGCATTCCAGACAAACGGGTTGCTTTGATTGAACAGCGCAATATCCTGATCATACTTTTTGATAAATACTTGCTCACTCATCTGAAATGAAGCACCTCCATACTCATGCATCTCTTTGGTTGTATTAGGACTTTCATCATATTCCCTTAGCTTTTTCCCAGAAGCAAATCCAAATACCGATACTTTCCAGTCAGACGAAACCACACTGTACTTTCGCTGATCAGCAGACAAAGTGACAGACAAAATGCTGCTTTTCGCTTTTCTGAAATCATATAAGTTAGTATTGCTTTTCATGTCAAAAACGGTCTTCGGTTTCTCGTATGTGCCCGAAGGGCGCCAGTACTCTATCATTCCCTCACGATCGGCACTTACGGCACAATCATATTTTGAAGAATATATAACAGATACCACGGGAGATCGATGAAGTCGAGAAAGAACTTTAACCGGCTCTGATACAAGATCGGCATCTGTAGCTTGGCTCTCAGGATCATAGATAGAAATAGACCCGGAATCAGCATCAGATACTGCCAGAAGATCATCTTTGAGCCAGCATAAAGTTTGAGGAGTAAAACTGTAGTTTATCATAGAAACCATGTCGAAATTTGCTACATCAAAGATCTTAGAATTCCCATCAGTGCTCAAAGTAGCAAGGAATGCACCATTATGATTAAACGCCACATCGACTAGAGGACCATTATGAGCTTGAAATTGTTTGACAAACTCTATTTCCCCCTCAAATGAGCTTTTTTTCCAGAATTTGATCACACCATCTCGAGATCCACTGATCACAAATCCACCAGTATGTCCAGAGACCAAAGCTACAGGCTGTACCTTGACTACAGTCACAGTATCCTTATGCTGATATGACTGAAAATAGCGGTCTGATGATGGTAACATGCTCAAGTAGTGTTTCTGGTGCAGAAGTCTGGACTTCTTTTTGGAACGCTTGACAGCTGCTTCCGTAGGCATGGCAGGCCCAAAATCATCATCGGAAGAACTGTCTGACGATTCCCTCTCGTGCTTGCTGGCTAGTTTTTCTACTGGATCAACCATTGTCTTACTGGAGAGGCCTTTCAATTGTAATGCTTCTTCGGCGATGAGCCAGGACTGCAAAAGAAATCAACATTTGCATGTTGAAAGCGGCTTTTCTTGTCACAATTGCCGGCAGAATCCAGTTGATCTCAACAACTACAAACAATAAATTAAAAGCTATAAGCTGATATTTATTACAGACTTAATTTACTTATAACCAGTAGCTTGCTACTTGTAAAGCTTCATCATCAAGAGGTTGGTGTCTGGTCCACACTGGCAGTTGAGATGGAGTCACAAACTCTTTTAGAACTTGCATCGGAAACTGAAATATTGCATTTGATCTATTATAGGAATAAGAACCAGCACAGACAGGCATCATGGTGGAAATTTTTGAGTATTTTACGAAGAAAGTGCCAGCAATTGGTAGTCAGAATGAGCGAGAAAAGTGATTCTAGTGCTCTTACAAAGTTTATTCTAGACAAAATCCTACCCGGTGCATATATTCATTTCAAAAGAATGGTAGCTCAAGGCCAGTACATCAATCTCGGGTTTGCATTATTAGCATGTGCTGCTAAAATCAGGGCGCTACTTTTGTCTATCAAAGAAACCAAAAGCGGAGAAAGAAAAGGCAAGACGATGCAACCTGTTTCTGGAGGCCTGGACCTGGGCGAGACTTTGTCTAGAGATGCCTATGTTTCGAAGCAAAAAGCGGATGCTGATCAGATTTCTCTGGTGCTCAAAGACACCGAGGAGAACAAGTCTGATAACCTTTTGAAATCCAAGGATAAAAGCACAAAGTCCAAAGACAAGGAAAAGAAAAGTAATGACAAGGAGAGGCCCAAGAAGAAAAAGAAGAAAAGCAAGAATGCCATTGATGAGATTTTCGGCTTTTAGCAAATATTGAAGATGCTGGTGGGAAGATCACAGACTAATGCGACCCAGAAACTTGTTGGATCTCGCTTTGTTTTATCACTCTTATTCGCTATTCAACCTATAAATTTCCTTGCAAACGTCTGCAAAGTAAAAGATGCGCTATGAATCTGTCTGTTGTAATATCTAAGAAGTTGCTTCTCATCCTCCTCGGGCCACCATCTTCGCGGAACACTCACGTCTTGAGACCTGTCTTTACTGCAGATCATCAAGCCGAGCTGTCCAGATGTGTATGTGGGCATAATGGCCGCAGTATAAGCCACTGACGGAAACACTTGCTTGCAAGTCTTTTTAAGCTCCTCCAAAACCTTGATCTTGAGCCACACATTCTCACTGGCCTGCATTGAGATAACGCCATTGTCTGTCAGGGCTTCATTGAGCAGTTTGAAGTATCCAAGCTGAAACAGTTGCTCAGCAGGCCCCTCGGGATCAGAGGTATCTGAGATAATTACATCATACTCTCCTTTCTTCTGACGGAGGAACTCAAATCCGTCAGTAATGTGGACGGTGACTCTAGAGTCATCGAACCCGACGGCCATTTTCGGGAAATAGGTTTTAGACATACGGATCACTGCTTCGTCTATCTCGACCAATTCTATAGTTTCTACGCTTTTGTGTTTGGCGATCTCTCTAAGAACTCCTCCGTCTCCACCACCAATGACCAAAACCTTTTTCGGGTTGGAATGACACATGAGTGGTACATGAGCAATCATCTCTTGGTAGCTAATGGAAAAGTTAGTTTTTGAATCCGCAGTTCTTGGTTAGCATGCATGGATTTGGTCCAGCATGATCAAGTGCTAGATACATACGCAAACTCGTCTCTTTCAGTAACATTAATAACACCGTCAAGAACCAAGACATTTCCGTAATCAGTGCTCTTAAACACTAGAACCTGTTTCATTAGCAATCTCTTTCTACGAGGAAGATCTATGAGATCAAAGGTCTACTTACATCTTGGAATTGGCTCTGCTCTGTATGAAGAATGCGATCGACTCGCAACTCAAGAGCCTGACCTGGCCAGTTCTCATTCACCTCCTTGAACCAGCCATTCTGAATAGTTGAATGCTCAAGCTTAGAATCGTCTTTGCTACTCATCTTGTTGATAAAAGACAAGCTCTTGTTTGGGTGGTGAAATTTCTATGCTCTAAACTACACATACAACGGCTTGAAAAATAAATAAATTTGGCTCAGCTTTTGCGATAATACAAATCTGATCCGACTGGATTTACAACACCATGTTTAGAGAGACCGCGCTCACCCATGATGCGTCGAAGCTTGTGATATCACAGATCAAAGGACTGGTAGTATTTGATGTTCAAACTGGAGCTAAGCTCGTCGAGACTGCTACTCCGGCAGTGATCCTACCAGCCGACAAGCAGGAGCAACTGGAGAAGACAAAATCTACAGAATCTGAAACTACACATGTGAGATATTTGGCTATCTCCCGTGATGACAAATATGTCGTCGGTACACTTGATGATTCCAAGGCCGTGGTGGTGTTGGATATTGAGACTTTGAAGCTGGTGAATCAGATTCTTCTACCAAAACGGCCATGCTGCCTGGACTTTGCCGACGATGGCGAGACCTTGATAGTCGGGGATAAGTTTGGAGACGTTTATAAGTTTGGGCTTCTTGAAGGTGATGCTGGATTTCCTATTCTTGGTCATGTTTCCATGCTGGTTGATCTGCAGTGTGCTAAAGCCAATGATCAGCAATATATCATCACAGCCGATCGAGACGAGCACATACGTGTTACAAAGTATCCTCAGAGCTATATAATTGACAAGTGGCTGTTTGGACATTTGGAGTTTGTGTCTACTCTTGCTCTAGTCAGTGGTTCTGGACATCTGCTGCTGTCTGCTGGTGGAGACGATTTTCTTGCACTGTGGGATTGGACTGCTGGATCTTTGGAAAACAAACTTGATCTTCGAAAGATAGTCGGTGAGGAATTGTCAGAAATTGCTGTGAAGCAGCTTATTCCCGTGGGACCTAATTGCGTAGTGGTCTTGATTGAGAAGTTCAAATCACTGTTGTGGATCAATGTGGAAAACAACACCCTGACTCTTGGCAAGGCTCAGGAGCAGAATGGATATCCAATTTCTGGTTCTTATGAGAATGGTGTCTTGGTAGTAGCTCTCGTTGGTGGGAAGAGCTCAATAGTGTTTTACAATTCTGGTGGAGAAGAGACTCTGAAAGAGTCGTCAGCCCAAATCACTCAGCATAGCGGAGAAGTAGAGGAAGACTCGGAAGTTCTTCGTGCTTTTAGCTTGAGTCAATTGAGGAAACGAGCTGAACACTAATGTAACATAGGTAGAGCGGTGTGGGTCACCAGTAGTATAACTTAATGCATGAGATGGAAAATATAACAGGTGCGGTACGTAGTGTATATATAGCATTGGTGGTCCACTCTGGTAGCAGGCTTCAAATGTCATGCCGCAATTCATAAAGTGGATCAGCTTGCTACTCTGGTGACCGTATCTTATCTGACCATATGAGATGCATGGCTGGGATGATATGGTCCTTATCAGTATACTAGCACTGAATCTTATTGACAGATGATCGACTGACAGATCAAGCTGGAGAATCTACTTCATGTGAAATTAAATATCTAGCTAATTTCAACCATATTTGCATAAAGTTTCGCTATAGCCCTGAACTGCAAAACTGACGGCCAGTGCGAGAGACCTAAACAGCAGCCCTAGCAGGAAGTATTACTGATCTTTCCCATTCCGGACATCCCGGCCACCGCTAGCCTATCATTCATCTGGCACTAAACGAACCAAAAGAAAACCCCCGAATAGCCAAAAGATAAGTTACCAGTATACAATCTGATATTCATCAGATCCCTTCATAGCTCTTCCATCTCCCGTGCACCATCGTTCGTCATTCCTAACATCCGTTTTCTGGCGATCCGCGATATGCTCTCACATACGTTCTCAAATATCCACCATACGATTACAAGCTGACCCCTTCGATTAACATTTTCCCTTAGACGCCTAGATTCAACTCGACGGGGACTACAAGAGTTCTATTTGGAGGGGAAACTTGGATTCCTTTTAACAGGCACAACTGTTGAGTAGAAACTACTGACTACGAAGATTTGTATAATGTAAGTATTTCCAATCTCGATGTCGAATCTCGAGAGTTTGTGAGATTATCCTATCAAGGGGGCTTGGTTAGGTAACTTGCCGTCACGAGGGTATTTGGATCTCAGAGATTACGAGAAGTCTCGCGTTGATTGAGATTTCGATGTAATAGAATTATGTGGATATTTTACGATATTTTACTAGCAGATCAGTACTAACTTTTGTGCAGAGTTGACGGTTTCAGAGCAATTTTCAGTCTCTGTTTGACATCTATCTGATCCGTGATAGTTGATCTCGGTTGCATTCACTCGACAGCAAAGCAGCGTGGAGAATTGAAAAAATGGCTCGCCAGTTCCTGCCATCAACTTCTCTTTCGCCATTTGCCTACTTGGCATACAATGCGAACCGATGGCCGATTCAGACCATTGCACTCATTTCTTTACTAGCATCAACTGCTTACTTTTCTATTCTGGATATCTCTGTGCCAGAGTATTCTTCCAGCAGCACCCCAGCTGAAACTTATGTTTTCAATGCTAGATCTTCTGCTACTGGGGTCACCAATTCTTCGGAATGGATCAAAATCTCCTCTGCTGATGTGCTGGACTATCCATCAGCTGACAAGTTCGTGGCTGCAAGGGCAATTTTTGCAAACTCCCCTAGCGAAACCCAAGTCCCTTCTCTTCCTGGTGTTTTCGACGATGGCAATGATTCTGAGAAATATGTAATAGTTCCAGAGACAGACTTCGAGGAATGGGTTGATTCGGTTGCTGAACTGCCTTCAAGTTCTGCCGATCCTAGAGACATTTGGAGATTGAGAAAGTCGTTTTCTTGGATCAGCTGGATCAAGCGTTCTTTAAAGAAAATCATGACTCTCATCCATGAAGCTGAAACCTTTGACCTCATTGTTGTTGCTGCTGCCTACCTCGGAATGTATTATACTTTTGTCTCTCTATTCTTGAGCATGAGAAACCTCGGCTCTAATGTGTTTTTGGCTACATCGGTGATCTTCTCTTCGTCTATTGCATTCATGTTTGCCTATGTCACGTCTCACTTCCTTGGTGTTCGAATCTCTATGAAAAGCCTTGGTGAAGGTTTGCCCTTTTTGGTCATCACTGTTGGTTTTGAAAGCAAAATCTCAATCAGTCGTTTGATTCTCCGGCACTCTGAGAAAGATGCAAATGACGGTACCTTCGAAACAATCAGAGCTGCCTTTTTCTCCGATGGTTTGACAATCTTTAGAGATTATACTATTGAGATCATTGCTTTGGTTGCCGCTGCGCTCTCTGGAGTTAACGGCCTGTGGCAGTTCTCCTTTCTCTCTGCTTGGATCCTGACTTACGATTGTATTCTGCTCTGTTCTTTTTACGTTGCCGTCATGTCCATTAAAGTAGAGATGAACAGGATTAAGCGTAATGAGGCTATCAGAACTGCTTTGGAAGAAGACGGTGTCTCTCCTGACGTTGCCGAGAAGGTGGCTGACGACAGTAAGTTCGCCTCCACTACCGCTGGTAGAGCCATTTTGAGAACTGGTTATATTTTCAAAATATCTGTTGTCACTGGCTTTTTGTTAAATGCTTTTCAATTGACTAACTTTCCTTTTACTTTTGGAAATTGGTCTGCTGAAAACACTTCCAGTGCCACTGCCAGTGCCGTTGCTTCTGTTGCATTTCCAGACTCAATCAAGGCACAAATCCTCTCTTTGTCTTCTAGTGATACTGTTATTGTCAAGTTCCTTCCTAATCTTGTTTTCGAACACTCTCGATTCACCTCGCGTCTTGAAGATGGTCTTTTCGTCTTTTTCGCTCAATGGACTAGAATTGTTGGTGATCCCATTATCAGCAAGCTAATTGTTCTTGCGTTGGTAGTTTCGTTGGTCTTGAATGGCTTCCTTTTGAAGGGATCTAGAACCAGTGGAAGCGTGAAGGTCGTTGAAAAGGTTATCGAGGTGGAGAAGAAGGTTCCTGTCCTTGTTGAAAAAAGAAGCTCAGACAGCGAATCTGACGAGGATGAGCAACAACTTGTGATTGGCAGCCATAAGAAGTCTGTGGCTGTTGAGCAGCGATCTCTTGATGACTGCTTTGCTGTCATGAAAGGAGGTCTTACTAAAGAGCTCAACGACGAAGAGGTTATTGGGCTTGGTGTTTCTGGAAAGCTCCCATTGTATGCGCTTGAAAAGCAGCTTCAAGATACTACTCGTGCTGTGTTTATTCGACGTGCTATTGTTTCGAGATTATCAGAAACAAAAACACTTGAAGAATCTGATCTCCCGTATTCTGGCTATGATTATGACCGAGTTTTGGGTGCATGTTGTGAGAATGTCATTGGGTATATTCCTCTTCCTATTGGTGTTGCTGGACCATTGGTCATTGATGGCAAGCCATATTATATTCCCATGGCTACCACCGAGGGTTGTCTTGTTGCCTCAACTATGAGAGGATGTAAGGCATTGAATGGAGGAGGAGGAGTCACTACTGTTCTGACTCAGGATGCCATGACTCGAGGGCCAGTAGTATCTTTTGACGATTTGAGACGAGCTGGTGCTGCCAAGATTTGGTTGGATTCTGAAGAAGGATTCAAGAGCATGAAGAAGGCCTTTGAAAGCACTTCGCGTTTTGCCAAGCTTTTGCATATCAAATCGGCTCTTGCTGGTACTTTGCTGTTCATTCGATTCGAGACCAGTACTGGTGATGCTATGGGAATGAACATGATCTCCAAGGGTGTTGAACATAGTTTGAAGCACATGACTGAGAACTGTGGATTTGACGATATGAATGTTATTAGCGTTTCTGGTAACTATTGTATTGACAAGAAGCCAGCTGCTATCAACTGGATTGATGGTCGAGGAAAGAGTGTTGTGGCTGAAGCAACCGTCCCAGGTAACTTGGTGCGAAGTGTATTGAAAAGTGATGTCGACGCTATGGTCGAGCTCAACATTTCTAAGAATTTGGTTGGTAGTGCTATGGCAGGATCGATAGGAGGTTTTAATGCTCAAGCAGCCAACTTGGTGACTGCTATCTTCCTTGCTTGTGGCCAGGATCCCGCACAGAACGTGGAGAGCAGTAACTGTATGACTTTGATGAAGAATGTCAATGGGGATCTGCGAATCAGTGTCAGCATGCCTAGTATTGAAGTTGGTACTGTTGGCGGTGGAACAATTCTAGGAGCCCAGGCAGCAGTGCTGGAAATGCTGGGTGTGAAGGGACCTCACCCCACATCTCCTGGTAATAATGCTCGACAGCTTGCTAAAGTGGTTGCCAGTGGTGTTCTCGCAGCTGAGCTCAGTTTGTGTGCAGCCCTGGCAGCAGGACATCTTGTTCAAAGCCACATGCAGCACAACCGATCCAAGGCCCCCACTCCTGCAATTAGTAGCAGCGATATGAAACGACTTCAGGATGGAAGCCAAGTGTGCATGAAAGGTTAGGAAAACAAAAATTTTTAGGAAATTCGTAGGACGTTTTGGATCAGATCGCATTAGACAGTACAAGTAATTTAGACCTCCAACAATATAAAAGTCTAAGAGTGATGATGGTTAGGGGCTGGCTACGAGTGGTCGGCGACCTTGTGCAGTGGACATGAAGATCGGCTGCTGAAAGAGTCTTGGCTTTCAACCGATACATGTTATTTCAAACTCTTGACGAGACATGAAGAGAAAGAGGGCTCAACGACGGCTACGGTGGTACTGTCGCGTAGTTTGCCGAGACATGTACTAAGCTACATGACATGTGCAAAAGCCAGTGAAAACGGACACATTTAGAGTGATTTTGACCTTCGTCGCACGACAGAGGCCATTAACAGTCCCACCTAAATTTTTTCTCCAACTTCACGTGGTGGTACTTCTCTGTGGACAAATACGGCATGGTTTATGGACTTTTTGGCTCTCCACAGATTCGGCTAGCCTTATTAGCATGCTTAGGTAGCCTCACTAGGCACAACGGGTGATTCAAGCACAATGGAAGCAGGGTGTAAAGCGAATATAACCAGAATACCCGGGAAACATATGCAAAATACACGAAAAATATACGAAAAATACAAGCAAAATACAACCAGAGCACAACAGAGCCGGCCGGAAAGCCGAGCCGTGCTATGCTAAGCTTGGCATAGCAAAGCTTAGCATAGCACGGCGGTGCTTTCCCCATCCCCCACCAAATCAAAAAAGTTCCAAGCGTTGTTCCTTGACCAATTCATAGCAAACATAGGAGCGGCAAAAAACCTTCTCTGTTCCATAATATAGCCAGTGACTTTCATCTTATTAAGTTTTTCTTTTTCGTCTCGAAATATATAATAATGTAATGAATAAATCCAAAGCGTTGCCCTTCCCTCCTCCCGCTCCGATTTCAACCCTAACCAGCCAACCAACCAACCAACCAACCTACCTACCTAGCAACCACCCGAGTCAGGCCGATCAACAGACAGAAGTTTGTCGGGACTTCGTTCAGACAGTGCGAGTTTGACTTCATTCTCTTCACTGGATAGCATCGGGGGGAAAGAAAAGTAAAAGATGAACGGAGTGGAAGGCGGTGCACATAACAAGGGTAGAAGGGGTAAAGCCTGTAATAACTGTCGGGCGTTGAAAGTACGGTGTATTCCTTCTGATCCAACTGACCTAGAAAAGCCTTGCGCCCGGTGCGTCAAAGGGAATCGGACATGTGTGTTCCATATGGGCCCGCGAAAGCGAACAAAAAAGACCGATGTGTGAGTATTATTTGGCAGAGATTCTTCTTCTAGATTTGATGGAATATCTTGGGCTCCAAAGAAAAGGGGACGGAGGGGGTTGAAGGAAAGATCTGTTTTTGTGGTGGTGAAATTTTATGATGGTTCGGTGATAATTAATGCCGACCGATCATGTCCAAGCATCGAATGGTGAAGAAGACATATTGCACGGGGGTGTGATGGCAACATGAGCTAACGTTAAATAGACGAGTTGCAACACTGGAAAAAAAACTAGAGGAGTTGTCTGCTGTTTTGAATGAAAAAGAAGGCGAGATCGCCAAATCCTCCAAGCCATTGGCCAAGGCCCAGCAATCCATCCAGGGATTTGTGCGAAGAGGGTCAGGCTCCATGGTCACCAAGAATCTGGAAAAGGGGTTATTTGGAGAAATGCCCGCTAGAAATGAAACCACTCAAAATGAAATGCCCTTCACGTTGAGTCCTTCTACTATCAGTCATGTTAGTAGCATGAGTAGCGCCGCTGAACAGGAGGAGACCCCCCAGTCTGCTACCAATGAGAACAAGTCATCTTACCACAAGTTGTTCCCGGCATCAACATATCATCCGAGCCTGAATGGGACTCCGGATGAGCTGGAAATCAAGTTCGAGGATGGTGATATCCAGGTTGATACTGGCGTTAATGTGGATGCCATGAGAGAGGAGATGGTCATAGCTTGGAATGAGTTGGCTTGGCGATGTTCGAAACGGTTCAAGCACTTGACCAGTACAAGCATGAATCTCCCTCGTACAGCTTCTTTTGAAACCGATGTGGTGAACTTGGGAATCATCAGTCGAGAAAATGCCCAGGAAAGATTGGACTTTTATCAAAATTACATCTACAAACAACATCCTATGGTGATAGTTCCTGATGTGCCCTTGGATGAGCTGCGAAAAGAGCACCCGAAACTGTTTCTGGCGGTTATGGCCACTGCTTCTCATGGTATTAATGATAAAAACAGTCTTGATGCCAATTTGATTCTTTACAATCATTGCTATGAGTCAATCATATATGATACCATGATAGCTGGAGTCAAGACGTTTGAGCTGCTAAAGGCTTTGGTTTTATTGATTTTTTGGTATGATGAGCCGGATTTTTATCATCATAACAAATGCCATCTGCTCATTAACCTGGCAGTGAGTATTGCTTCTGATCTGGGAATTGGAGGACTTGTTGTCTCATCTAGACATGTCTCGTTGAAATTTGAACGTATCATGTGTCCTCAGGTTCTCGTAGACCCATTTACTATAGAATGTCGGCATATGTGGCTTTTTATCTACTGCTGCTCTATGAACATGATAAATGTGGTCAGAAGACCCAATTTTTTCCTTTGGACCCCATACACTGAGGATTGCTGCAACCTGTTGGAAAATAGCGATGTTCCTTCTAGTCACAAAAAAATCGCCTTTTTTGCTCGATTAACCCGGATTCTCGAGGAAATTTACAAGGCACTGTATTCTGGGCAATCGGGATCGAAAAATCCACCGGCAATTGACGACTGCCGTACTAAATATTTGGTTGAGTATTTTGAAGGGAAGTTGAGAGATATCCGCCAACGGGCTCGAGAAAATGGCATTGATCAGAGTGTTACATTCAACACCGCTTACCGAGCTATTCAGGTATATCTATATCAAGTCGTGCTCTATGTGAAGTTTGATGAGAATGTGGGTAGATCTCCGTTCACGGAATATTCGCTGGCTATTTTCGAAAAAAATTGGTCAAGCTACAGCATCACATGCTTGCTCAACTGCTATTCTGCTACAGTTGAGTGCATATCAGTCTTCTGTTCCTTGTCCCCATTAACATTGTGCTCGCTTCCTTTGTTCAACTACTCACGTCTTGTTTTCTCAGTGTCCATCATGCTCAAGCTGAGGGTATTATCATTAATCAATCCTGAAATTGCCAAAGTTTGCCCGGTCAAACGAAAGCAGTTTAATATGCTTTTTGATATCATGGGAAAGCTGAACGAGGTCTCTCAGAAATATCCCTTCGCTAACAATGCACTGTGTTTCAACTTTGTTATTAAGCTTCTGATGTGCCATTTCGATAGACAAGTGCATTTCTACTGCCTTACAACTGAATGCCAGCGGGATCCCCAGAATACCAAACTGGTAGAAATGGAAAACATTTTCAGATTGAGGAAAAGCTTCCCCATGCCTGGCGATGATTCCTCGGCCAACGGGGTTCCTAGACCTAGCCAGCAGTCCCCTGCTTCTAACGTGATGACCACAAACAATGGCTTTTTGTCTGTTAATAATAATCCTGGAAATCACGATGGCCAAAGCAACAGACAGAGTTTTTCACTGCCGGTTAGCTCCCCTCTGGATATTTTGTCGAGTGTAGCTTCAAGACATGGATCAACTAACCCTAGTCCGAGACCTCCAACGGATGGTACAGGGCCAGAAATCGTGACGGCGGATCAACGAAAAGAAACCAACCTAATGCCTGATTTTGATGGACAAGGGGTACAAAACAATGATGGATTATGGCTGACTGGAGAGGAGTTTTGGAAGGAACTGATTTCTAATGTTGAAGCTTATACTTCTTTTGAAATGTGAATGGAGTTAGTAGTAGATAGTTATGTGTTTATGTCTAGATGATGATATGAAATTGGGTAATATTAATGAATGTGTTTGAGAACAGATATTAAGCTGTAGAACGAAACAATGGAGTTAACCGTGCGATGATCGTTAAAGCCGACGATTGATAAGAAGATCATCGCCCATTTGAAACAATGGGCTAGGATTCATAGGTAAACTTTACGACAAACCCTAAGTACGTTAAACAGCCTTGTATGATGCTAAAATAAGCAGCTTACTCGAAAGAGCAGCTCTGATTCTGTCAGGCAACAGTGGCAACCACTAGATATCACAGAACCCCCCGATTCATTTGAAAATTAGCCAAACTGGCAACAATATTTACGAGAATTATCCCGTTTCCCCGAGCAACACTGCTAGTTTGCGGGTTCTTTCTTGCCAGTTCAGGTGCTCAGCCCGATCATCAACACAAAGCAACAGCCGTACCCGCTATAGCAAAAGAAAGGCCGATGCATAGCAGGGAAGTTCAATAGCAACAGAAAAAATCGTAAAAGCTGAACGATATCTGCTGAAATAAGGGAGCTTGAAACCAGCTCAAGGGTGGAAAAAGAATCCAATTTACGGATCATATTTGTACCATGTCGTCAGCTGTTACGCCCAGTTTGACAGAGGAGTCGACCAGGTCTAATGACAACGTACTGTACATTGACGACAACGACCTCGAGCGGAAAGCGTCACATTTGAGTGCGGTGACCAAGGAGACGTTGAATCTAGCGAAATATCCCAGTAGAGCATGGCATAAAATACGGCGGAGTGATGAAATCAGCCTGGAATTGGACAGTTTGGATGGTGTAACTGCTAGCGAAGATCTGGTGACAGAAAACCAGAGAGGGGCCTTTTTATTTGGATATCCTTTGTTTTCCGGACAGACTTTGATGCCCTTTGATCCTGGAAATTGGGTGACTGGTTCAGGTTCAGAAGTGATGTCTTTAGAAGAAGTGTTATTGCCAGATATCACCTGGGAATGGTCTTGGAACCGATGGTATGTTGATATGGGTGGAGAAGTAGATGACCAGGGGTGGGCTTATTCGTTCCGATTCGGGGGAAACCACTGGTACTCGAAGCATTTTTTCTTCAGAGCTTTTGTGAGAAAGCGGGTTTGGAAGCGCTTGAGAGTGAAGATTGGGTCTCTGGATCAGGTTTTACAGCGAGGCCGCTATGTTCGAAGTGCCTTTGACATTCGGTCTGCAACCGATCAAAATTATGTTCGTTCAGCCAAGGCTGCTCAGCTCAAATCATCTGCGGTGGTTCCTCCTATCGAAAGTGATGCTCATGTCACTGCAGAAGAAGCTCTGGCTAGTGACTCACGACTCCCTCCAGCAATAGAGGAGCGGGAAGAGGAACCTTTAGATCGACTTGAGAAAAGACTTCAGAGTTCTCGAATAGATAGGGAAAGCATCCGTGCTATCCAGGATTTTGTCATGAATCCCGATAGTATCACCTCGATGCGCGCATTACTGAGATCAAACGAGCATGTTCAGCATACATCCATGTCAATCCAGTCGATTGTTGGCGTTCTAAAATACCCTCAGTCCAAAGATATTTTATATCACTGGCTGAAAGGCTATGAAGAGGATCTTTCCAGATCTTTGGCGGGCTCATCTGCAGTATTGTCTGATTTCATCAAGGCTCTAGAAAGCGAGCTACATGCATCTGCTACACATGGCCTGACAGTAGCCCCCGATAAGGCCCACCTACAATCTTTTCTCACAAACTAGCATATTGCTGCTTCAATCTTCTTGTCGCTCTATACATCCAAGTTTGGATCCTTTTATGCAGAACCAGCATCACGGGACATGTCCGATAGCATCGATGTCCTCTACAGCACAGCCAAAGCAAAACTTGAACCATGGCAGTACCTAATAGGCGCTGAAACTCGAGCTGGAAACCAGTTTTTCGTTTCTCCTTGGTCCTGATGGACTTGTAATTGAAGATCAAGATCTGGCTTCCTTCATCTTAGACCACTAACTACTAACACGGGCCTTGGAAACTAAAGCTACAGCTGTACCATAACAAAAATTGCATTACTTAATCACATTAATACATGATGTTTTTCTTTCTATAAATAAATGAGCAACGTTTGGATGCATTTGTGTGAGATTTCACCCAGCATCGTATTGATACCCAGTTTATCGGGCTTCAAATTGCACTAAGAAACCAGTTAGTTTCATGAGAACCAGACCGACTCATGAAGAATCTGCCAAAAATCACACTCACCCATTCTTTGTGTTCTCTTTTTATAAAGAACTCGATGTCCGCAATCTCGGCATCGAACAGGATCACCTCGATCCAGGACAACATTACTGGCACAGTTGGCACAAATGTACTTAACACCATACGACTTGTGGACATTCAAGCCAGCAGCTGCTGCACTCATAGATGCCGAGTTGTTGGCAGGAACAAAGCTGTCTCTGTTCATTGTCGCTGATGGTTATGTAAAGAAGAATAAATTTTGTCAAGCCTCGCGGGATATCACCATCACATCCCAACTAGAAGCGGCAGAGCCAGGCGGGAGAGAAAGATTGATTGATTCATGAAATTCAAGACTGCATTATTCCGAGGGGGGAGCCGATGCTTTTCTAATGCTTGTATAAGAAGATCCATAGTAGCACCTGAAACGGTCCCGCCTATCTACTTGAGAGATGACGAGATCAAGTTCTTTCGTAAAGTGGAGGATGACCGTAGAAAGCAGTTTGGTCTTCCGACTCTTGTAAGACACCGTGATGTGTATCGTAAACCGTTATTGCCTATAGATGAGAGGAATCCTGACGATTTGAAGGAGATGCGATCTCATTTAACCACGATTGTGAGTCTCTTGGACCGGATCAGTGGGGAGATTTCTGAGACCCCGGACACCAATGTTCTCAAGCAGGCTGGAGCGAGATGGCAATATACCGCTGAAATTCCCAAATACCCCGTCAAATGGACCAAAGATTCTTTGGTGAGCTACCTGAAGGCTCTGACTGGGAAAAACTACCAAGATCCGCTTCTAAACTCGGATGTTGGTGTAGTAGCTGGCATGGTCAAGAATCTACTGAGAATCAATAACCCGGATGTTCTCAACTGCTTGAGTGTCGAGGCTTTTAAACTGGGTATTGTTTACTTTGTGAGAAAGAAAAACATCCGTGCTGCAAGAGAGCTTTTTGAGGATATAATTGCAGCAGGTCTGGAACCTGATGTTGGAATCTTCAACGTGCTGCTTTTCGCCAACCGAACCATCATAAAGGCCAAAAGTAAATGGATAAATCACCCGCTGACAGTGACAGAGAATCTATTGAGCAAAATGTATTCCTCGGGTGTCAAAGCGAACTTTGAGACCTGGAATGCAGTACTCATCACTCTTCAAGGCGGACTCGGAAAGGGCCTGCTGTTGGAAGCTATGAAGAAAAGAGGCATTCCTTTGAGTGATAAATCCTATGCGATAATAATAGGAGACATTGTCAATCTCACTGGACCAAAGGAAGCCATGATGTATCTGCAAAGTCAAGATTCGCATACAGTAACTGCATATGCTGTAGCCCCTATCATAAGGGGATTATTGAGCAAGAAACAAGATGTATTGGCATGGGATTATTTGCAATACGCTACTGAAAAATGGGGTTTTAGACCTACTGTTGAAACTATGAACACTTATGCTCGTTACTATGCCGAGGAAACCCAGCGAATTGACTGGATCTTCGGAATAGTCGGCGCCATGACAGAGAAATATACAATGCGTCCAAATGAGCTCACTTATACTTATATGCTGCAATGTGCCAATAAGCTGCCATTCACAAAGAAAAAGTATGATCTTTTGGAAAGCATCTATGCATACATGGTTTCTGTCTCTGGTAGTATTCCTGCTCAGGCTTTGGAGTTTGTTCGCAATGCTGAGAGAAAGGATCGCTACTATGTGAATGTTGGGGTCACCACTGACCGACCTTTGAAGTTTGATCGAATAATGACCGATAGCCATATGAAACTGGTACAAGATGCCCAGAAAACTTTCAAATGGGCATTCAACGGGGACTCTCCTGCACAAGATAACATCCATTATGGTGCACCGACAACTCCTAGATCAGTCATGGCAAGCTTCCTTGGAGTGCCCAGATACCAGCATAATCTTCAGAAACCTACATTTAAGCATAAGGATAAGCGAAACAAAGACTGGGAAAATGTGTCACGGTCCGAGAAGCAATCGAGGGCTGCCACTTACGGTGATTACACCCGGAAAATCGAAGAGCTAGGACCTTATGGAGCTCTTCAAGAAGAAATCACGAAAAGAGGAGTCAAAGATCGTCAGAATAAGAAATCTAATGACAAGTCAGTGGGGCGAAATGAGAAAAAACCCCAGACCGAGATATTGTCGACCCAAGGCCTGCCTCTGCTGGAGAAAAAGGCATGGCTTGCACGATTCAATGGAAAGAATCAATGGCAGAACAAGTTGTAAATAGAAGATATGAACATATATATATTTATATATATAATTCTACAAATAGCATGATGCATCACTTTGACTTATCAACCTGAAAGGCCACGAGCAACCTCACTCTGTCGCTGACGTTCCTCGTCGACCACGCTCAGCTGAGTGACGCTTCGGAGGTCTCCAACAATGTCACGAGTTCTGCCGAAATAAACATCGTTCAAAGTATTTCGAAGCCGGCTTTCGGTGTCTTCAACGAGAGTACCAATATTAGCAACATGTGAAGCGTCATCCTCGATGGGAAGAGTCTTTTGAGTCTGTCGGGTCAAGTTACCAGCCAAATCAAGCTGACCGAGTCCCGCTGATGCAGAGTTCATGTCCAGAATTATAGTCGAAGTCAACTTATAGTTTGCAGATCTCGACCCGGGAGTGGTTTCAACCTCTATGACATGAATTGAGTCCCATGAACCGTGATGAGTCTGCTTGTCGGAGCTCTTCTTGAATAAAGCAACGCCAGCAAACCCGTCATCCAGGTCCCACAGATATACAGAGGAGATGCCTCCTTCATAATAGAGATCTCTATAAATATCAAAAGAATCATTGGCAAGAATTTCCAGCGATCTGAGGCCTTCGGTTGGAACAGGTCCATCGGAAATATAAGGCTCGTATTCTCCGCTCCAAGGAGATCGGAAAGAGTCGCCGTCCCGGTTGTAGTCACAAGTGAGATATTTCTTGTTGGTTTTCTTACAGACTTTAACGCCCAATGGCTGATCCACCGAAGAAAGCAGGTCTTCAGCAATCGATGGGGTCAATTTGCACAGCTCAGTCAAGTTGTTGGAGATGTTCCGAGGATCAAGCCGTCGCAGCAAGTCCAGAGATGTATCATAAGGATCTGACTATGACATATTAGCAAATTGGATTCTATTTCAAATCGAATTGTCTCTACAGTTTCTACTAGTTACTTACCATTGTGTGCGATGTAGTGGTGGCATGTTGGCTGGCGGTTAAGAAGATTGGAGGCTCGGGGGGAGGGGGGGGGGATGGCGTTGCCAGGACAACCGTTTTATCGGAGGATTGCTGTCTCGCCGAAATGGCATTAGAAAGAGAAGAAAACAAATGGAATTTGCTGCAAATTCATTTGATTTGACAAATGTGTCTCTGAAAGGCCTTTCTCTAATTTTAGACCCTAATTTCTCATCTGATGACTGTAGATCATCGGGTGATGGACCCATTCAATGGCTCTACGGAGTCCCATTATCGGAGGTTGCCTCCTCCACATATCTCGGGAATTATCAGCAGATTGGGGGATTTGAACAAATGAGGTATTGTGCTCTTGTTGGCATTTTGGTGCTGGCAATAATACAGTTGGTAGCATCTGAATTGCATCAGAAAGGCACCTGTAGTATCTATGGTAATGTGAGTATCTGAGGGGGTTGAGACATTGTTGGATACCGAGAGGGCTAATAGTGATATAAAGTGCGGGAAGAAATCATTATTTGGGTCGGAGCTTCCTTGTCCATCTGATTCAGAAGCAGTTGAGCCTGATGAAGAGTGGCGGTCTGCTTTAGTGGAGATCTGCGGAGAAGAATTCCAGCAAGGCCCAGTTTGCTGCAACCAGGATCAAATTGAGAACCTGAAAACCAATTTAAAAAAAGCTGAGAATATTATAGGATCATGTCCTGCTTGTAAGCAGAACTTCTTTGCGTTGTTTTGTCGGTTTACTTGTTCTCCTGACCAGTCGACTTTCTTGAATGTCACCAAGACTGCCAAATCCATGTCTGGGAAAGACATTGTCACCGAGCTGGATTATTTTGTTGATCCAGGTCGGGCAGAGGTTTTTTACAATTCATGCCGAGAGGTCAAGTTTTCTGCTACCAATGGCTATGCCATGGATTTGATTGGTGGTGGTGCCAAAGACTACAAGTCGTTTCTGAAATTCCTGGGTGATGAAAAGCCATTGCTTGGAGGTTCTCCTTTTCAGATGAATTTCCCTTGGGATGACACTCCTGATGTTATATCTCGTCAAAATGGCCATGTATACCAGTGCTTTGATGACGAATACAAGTGTGCATGTGCTGACTGCTCCATTTCATGTCCCGAGCTTGATCCGGTAAAAGCTCCGAAGGGTTGCAAAGTTGGCATATTACCTTGCTTATCATTTGCAGTTGTCATTGTATATTTGTCTGTCTTTGCATGCACTTTATTTGGCTACATGATATATCGAGTATGGCTTGGAAGATCCAGTGTTGCGCTGTTGGAAGATGATTCGCGTCTTGATACCTATTCTGATAATGGTTCGCAGTCAGGATTCAGATTCTTTAGGGAAACAGATCGACCTGGAAGTCCTTATAAGCTGAATTCCATTATCCAAGTGTGGTTTGCAAAGCTCGGGTTGTTCTGTGCTACATATCCTAGGGTCGTCATTTCGACCTGCGCCATCATTGTCATTTTGATGTCTTCAGGCATGGTCAATTTGGTTCTTGAAAAAGAGCCCGCAAAACTGTGGGTCTCTTCTGAAAGCCCCGAAGCTCAAGAAAAGGCTTTTTTTGATGAAAACTTTGGGCCCTTCTATCGAACCCAGCAGGCATATTTGATATCGGACGAAGCTGAAGTATTAACTTACGACAACATCAAGTGGTGGTTTGAAATTGAAAACCATATAAGTAATGAGCTTGAAGGTCTCACTGGGAATTCAAGTGTGAGACTGTCAGACATTTGCTTGAAGCCGACTGGGGATGCCTGTGTTGTGCAGAGCTTCACCCAATATTTCGGTGGAAACATCGCATTGCTACCAGAGAGATCTTGGAAGCAGAAATTGGATGGTTGTGCAAAATCACCAGTTAATTGTTTACCGCCATTTCAGTTGCCTCTGAAATCAAATGTCATTTTTGGGGGTTATGAGAACGACGACATACTCACCTCCAAGGCTCTGGTGATTACCTGGGTCGTCAATAATGATTTGGACAAGGAATCCACACAAATTGAAAATTCTCTCGCTTGGGAAAATTCTTTGGAAGGTTATTTGCTTGAGGTACAAGAAGCAGCACGAAGCCGGGGCTTGCGCTTGAGCTTCAGTACAGAGTCATCACTAGAGAAGGAGCTCAATAAATCCAGCAACACTGATGCTAACATCATAATACTCAGCTATATTGCAATGTTTATTTATGCATCTTTTTCACTTGGCGGTGTTCTCCCTGGGTTGAGTAAGTCTTCTTTGGTGAACACGAAATTTTCTCTTGGCCTTTTTGGTATTCTAGTTGTCTTGATTTCTGTTACGAGCTCAGTTGGACTTTTTGCAACCATTGGAATCAAGGCAACTTTAATTATTGCAGAGGTTATTCCTTTCCTGGTATTGGCTGTTGGAGTTGATAATATCTTCCTCATGACACACGAACTTGAGAGTGTCAAGGTCTCGCACCCAAACCTGTCAGTTGAGCAGCGAGTATCTAGAGCTATTGGCAGGATAGGTCCCAGTATTCTACTGAGTAGCAGCTGTGAAACTCTTGCTTTTGCGTTGGGTGCCAGTGTTTCTATGCCTGCAGTGAGAAACTTTGCTATTTACTCTGCTGGTGCTGTGTGTATCAACTCAATGTTGCAACTGACCATGTTTGTGTCAGCTCTGGCTCTTGACCAGAAAAGAGTAGATGATGACAGAGTTGACTGTTTTCCGTTCTTGAAGGTACAGAGGAGCATTGCTGTGAGAGAAAGCTATTCAGTCTTTACTGCTCAGCTGCTGAATAATGGGCCAAACAGTAGCGCTTTGTTTGAAAAAACAGCAGAGCCTACCTTTACACGTTTGATTCGAAAATATTATTCTCCTTATCTTTTCAGGGCCAATGTGAAAAAAGCAGTTCTAGCATTTTTCGTTGTTTGCACCTCCATTTCTATTGCTTTGTTGCCCAAGATTGAGCTCGGATTAGATCAAAGACTGGCTGTTCCTGCTGATAGCTATCTTGTGAACTATTTCAATGATTTGTACTCATATTTGAATACTGGACCGCCTGTTTATTTTGTGGTCCCAGGCGACCATAGCGATGCCACCCAAAGACACGATCAGCAGCAACTCTGTGGTCGCTTCGCTGCTTGTCAAGAGTATAGTCTGGTGAATGTTATTGAGCAAGAAAGAAAGAGACCAGATACAAGTTTTATAGTCGACCCGGCAGCTAGTTGGATCGATGATTTCTTGCAGTGGCTGAACCCTGATCTGGAAGAATGCTGTCGATTCAAAAAGAACACAAATGAGACAGAAATGTGTGGTCCTACAGCATCTCCTCGACAATGCGAAATTTGTTACGCTGATAAGCCGTGGGATACCATGATGTCTGGATTTCCAGAGGACGAAAAGTTTATGAAATATTTCAAATTTTGGATCGAGTCACCGTCAGATCCATGTCCTCTTGGAGGTAAAGCTCCTTATGGTTCTGCAATCAGCTGGGATGATAATAGCATAAAAGCTTCTCACTTCCGGAGCTCACATACACCCTTGCGATCTCAGAAAGATTTCATTGATTCGTATGCTGCTGCGAGGCGAATATCCAAGGAGATTGGAAAGTTGGACGGTGTCTCTGTTTTCCCTTACTCTCCACACTATGTTTTTTTTGCACAATATCACTCCATAATAAGAGATAGCATGTCTTTGATTGGAGGTGCAATCGCTGCTGTATGCTTACTCACCATGGTGGTACTTGGCTCAATCCGCACAGCCTTGGTCGTAGCGGTATCTGTGATCCTTATTGTGGTCAACGTTGCAGGACTGGGAGCACTTTGCGGTGTTGGACTGAATGCAGTAAGTCTTGTCAACCTGGTTATTTGTGTTGGTCTTGGTGTTGAGTTTTGCATACATGTTGCCAGAGCATACACCTTCTCTGCAACCATGTCCAACAGACCTAGTGCTTTAGGTGTCACTCAAACAGACCGTGCTATGACAGCACTTGCCAGCGTTGGTGGAAGCGTTTTTGGAGGAATTGCAATGACCAAATTGATTGGTGTATGTGTACTAGCCTTCACCAAATCGCGCATCTTTGACGTCTATTACTTCAGAATGTGGGCATGTCTGGTTTTGGTAGCTACAAGTGTATCACTCTGCTTTCTTCCAGTTGCTTTGAGTATCTGTGGAGGTGGTGGATACATTGTTGAAGCAGGTGATCCTAGTATTGCCGATGATCTCGCTTCGCGAGTTATTGAAGGAGAGTATCGCGATTTGGAAGACTAACAGAAGCCAGCCATTTCGTTAATAACCAGCCGATAAATAGCATTTTTATATTAATTATTATTTTTTACAACTTAAAACTGGCCACTCTGTCCCTTTAGAATGCTTGTTGTTACGTCTTTGTCTAACTACCGCTCAAATCTCCAGCCGACGATTCTCTCAGTGACCGACATTCTCTCATCACATCAAGCGCTGATGATTCGTGAACTCAAAGTTCCGCGGGTGGTTCCGTCGGCTGCAACATCGGCAGTAAAATGGAGCAAAGATGGCCAATTAGCAATTCTTGCGGGGGTCTCTGTGGTAATTCTTGTAAGTTTGATATGGTTGTGATGTAATGATATTGTCGTTAACTGTGTAGAGCCCGTCAATGATCAAATACAAACAGGATGTTTCGAAGAGCAACGAGTTTTATGACACTACAAGCACAGAGTCAATAGAGACTATCGTGTCGTTTCTTGTAGATACACCTCTCGGTGGTGACTTGGAGTTGAGCGTTGGATCAACCTCTTCCGATTATGTGGTGACCGATATCATATGGTCTCCGTCAGGTGTGTCTCACCAGCAAGCTTCATTATTGGCAGCAATTACTACTAGACATGAGTTGCTTATTTATGAGGCAGTGAAAAATCCCAATGTCACGAAATGGCCTCTGAAATACTATATGAATCGCTTGTTGATGGAATACTGGGATCTGACTGATAAGACTCTGAGCCATCATGACTGCCAGCGCCTGCGTATCCATTCTGCAAGCTGGTCTGATCAATTATATGATGATATTGTTAAGAGTAGAACGAGCTATTTAGCTATGGGGTTGGAGTCGGGTGAAATCGTCATATACCAGCATGATTTGAATCAGGGCCTTCGAGGATATCTCACAATTGACACTCACACTTTTGGAAGGGGCAACTGGATAACTGGCCTCGAGTTTTCTCCTAGAATAGGAGACAATGTTTTTCTTGCAATAAAAACCTCAAATAATAGGGTGTTATTAGGAAAATTTCAGTGGAGAGATGGCCGGCTACACTTTATCTCACTACTTGATACTTGTGAGCCAGGGCGATTCCAAATATCATGCATCAAGTGGCAAATATCTGGTAATCATTTACTGCTTGTAGCAGCAAAGCCTTCACACCTCAGTGTCTGGAAGATAAGTGGCGGGGAGATGACTGGCTCAGCTCGCGTCTTCACCAACATAACGACAGAAATATCGGGGGTCACCGTCTTTGAATCATCTTCTAGTACTATAAATATTACGTGCGTGTCGTCCTACAGTGAGGTATTCTCTTGTAGCTTGACGATAAGCACAATGGCCGTTAACGAGATCAATGAGTCCCCTCTAAGAAGTTTCATTACTAGACGAAAAAAGAGAGCAGCGGATACTTTTGAAATTGATCTGATTTGCTTTGCATGCGAACCACACCCTCACAGTACCTATCTGGTATTTGCCTACTCGCTAAGCCCAAGCAACTCACTGAAGTATCCGATAGCCTCGCAACAAGTTCTCCGTCTAGCGTTCTGTCCTTTAGTAGACCTATCTGCGAAAGATAGCTTGAAGCTAAAGGCTTATCCAGCAATATTGGAATCGAGTATATCTTCACTGTGGGAACTCATGACGCTCCAGAGACTATCGCCGCGGGAAGTGCGCGACGGGTTCAAAGAAGCTGCCATGGCACAAATAACATCAGGCTCATCTCATGACGTATCAGGAGCTATCCCTGAATCGGCTTCACTAGTAGACAAACTGCGAAATTCCTTTTTTGCCGACCCACATCTAGATGCACATAGGCTGGTTGCTCTATGGATTAACAAAGATAATCATCTTGAAATGTTATCACGTCTTGCAAACATAGTGGTGCAATCAGAAGAAGCGTCGCAAGTGATTCCTGATTCGCTAGATGCAGCGATCCTACAGGCATTATCGAAATTTTGTGACAATAACCACTCTATTGAACATTTAAAAATGTCAACGGCGGTGTCTATTTCGGGTGGCCATTTTGAGTCAATTTTCGACTTCTCTGATGTATCTAATTCTTCCTTTATGAGTATCAGTTCTAATACGAAGCATGTTTGGAGGCGGTGCTCGTTGACGTTACTACCATTAACAACAACTGATACACTGACGTGCTCAACATGCTTTCGTAAAATACTCAGCAAAAGCTGGTTCGGGTATCAGCGACAAAAGGCTAATATTATTGCTAGCTCCATTCTAGAAGCTCTTGATTTATGCATTTACTGTGGTGGTCGATACCACATGCGAAAATAATTGTTACCATAGTAGAAACTAGAAACTTGTAACACTACAGGCTAACTTACATGATAGTTAGGCACAGGAATAACACTGCACTAATTAATCTCTGGTGACTCGTCTCATGGTTATAATCAAACTATGGCCTAGTTCGAACTGCTGAAACGGCATTCAAGCTGCGTGCCTATCAAAGCCATAGGATCTCGAAGCTCCTCACCAGAAGACCCCAACGACGAGATGATTGAAAACAGCGTGGCCACAATAGCATCTGCATCAATAAGTAATGCATCATACGATATTGTGTAGGTTATCTGCGGGAACAGGGCATTGTTGGGTATGGCCATAGCAACAATACACTCGTCACACTGATCGCGAGCTATTTGCAACGATTTTTCTACGGGGAAGCTCTGATAGACACTTTCAGAGGTGGATCTCAAATTTTGTAATTTTTTGGACTTTTGTTTGACCCATGTGAAGTGGCTATACATGTAATCGAAATTCACGGCATATGGCCTATTTAGCAGTGTCTGCTTCTCAAGAAAGGCCCGCCTGCGTCCCAGAGTCGGATTGACAAGGTCGATAGTGGCAATATTTTTACTTGCAAAATTATTGAGAAAAAAACCATGCTCGTGTAGTTTGATCCCCCCAATCACCTGATTGTTCTGGTCTAGTAGAGTCCACTTATTAGAGAAGGGGTCTCTTTTCTTCTTTAAAGAGTAAATGACTATGTCACAGCCTTCACCAACTACATCAACGTCCTCCGAGTTGATAGACCCGCAGTGCATTTCTATAATCCGGGACAACTGCGATGTTTGACTAGTTATACCTGTCTTATAATTGCAGCGGGGATTAACTCCATAAGCTGCGGAAGTTCTCGCAGTTCTGCGCTGGTGATGCTGGACTCTTTGATTTAGAATTATACGACAAATGACATAGGCAGTAAAAAAGAAAGCAGCAGTACTGAAAACAGCAATAGGCGGTGTCACGCTGGGCATGACTTAAAAGTGTAAGTTAAATGTAGCAGATTACGGCTCCGCGGAAAACTCTCTTGGAGCTAAATTCTGGTTTTGTGGATTAGGGAATATAATATGGATGATCGTAAAAAATGCATAATGGTAATCAAATTACAGATTATAGTGAAATGAAATTTTGAAGCAGCTGACCATTGAATATGATCATGAGAGCATATCGAAATAGGCTGTCCAGAGTGCCTCAAATGACTGCTTATCGGGAGAGACTTCAGGGCTGTCAAATACGACAACAAGATCGCCCGGCTGGTACCGAGAATATGGCTTTTGTTTGGTGGATAGGCGTTTTTGGTGGGATGCAAATAGACGACGGGGAACAATGCCGATTCGAGACATGATATTTTTGTCATGAAAGGCCAACTCCTGAAGAGCACCTTTCTCATGATTTGAGAAGCTCAATCCCATTCTCAATGGTATTTCCCATTGGTCTAGGAGATTTTTGGTGAAAGTTGAAGATTTGATGAGAAACGAGGCCAGGTCAAAACCATGCCAATTCTGTGAGATTATCAAATCTACATCATCTGCCTCAACATCCATAGGATATATATAGTCTTCTGAAAGCTGATGATCATGAAAAAGAGGTAATCCATGCAGTAAGTAGTTTTGTAGTTCAGTTGAATTTAGAATTCGCCGGTGTAAATCAAACTCATGGTTCATGATAATGGCGTCTAAGTCCAACACCCAAAACCATTCGTGATTTGGAAAAGATTCGAACGCATCTCGTATCACTTGAAGTTTTAGCCAGCCGGGATCACTAACTGCTCCGTCTACTCGAGTAAACTTTCTCTTGCTGGTTGGGGAATGGACACTTAGATCCACGAAATGGTGAATAAAACCATGATGCTTGGCTACAAAATCGTCACGATTTCGTATAGCCTGTTCAAATGAAGGGTCTTTCGGGCCACCGACTTGCTCATGACCTGAATAAATAGAAATGAGAACAAGAGGTTCTGCAGGCGCCTGGCTAGGGGGGAGAGGTTTTGCGAGCTGCTGGTCCAGATATTGGTCAGACTTGGTCAGAATTTCTTGGCGAGTATCTCGAAGCTCAGAAAGTATCCTATCTTGAACACTCTTTACACTGGCTTGTTCTTGTTCATCTCGGCTCCTCTGATCGGAACTGATCACCTCACGGAGAGCAGAAGAGTCCCAGAAAAGCAAGTACAATTTGACCAGTAGCCCAGTAATCGCACAGATCTTTAGCAGATTGATATACAAACTGCGTCGAAAGAGCCGTGGGATCATGGCGGAGTTGACTGTATAAGAGATGTTGTCACCTTAACAGAATATATACTGCGATGTGTTTTAGATGCCAATATAATCGCGCAATTTTTGGTTCTCAACAAAGAAGCATGTTATTCAAACCTCGACTAAAAAGCGCTTTTTACTTTTTGATCCACTAGAATGAGAATCTTAATACGGTTTTCTAACTGCTGCTAATAAGATTATCCCAATGTTCATTCAAAAATCATACCACAGCTCAGTTTCGCACCACTTCTCGCTTATAAGTAAACCAACAGCCAGTGTGGCTGTGAAGAAAATATCAAAAAAGAAGACTGGTATTTTTTTTTCGAATTTTGATTATATTTAGATCTCATTCAATAGCCGTTCAAGACCGATTAAGAGCTATGACTTGTCGTGACAGTAGAAATGATGTGCAATAGGCGCCTTTTTAGTTCGATAAACACTAGCCCCTTGGATTGCCCCAAATGAACCAAAAAAATAAAATACGGGAAACAAAATAAGCTAAGAAATAAGCCTTCCAAGTGGCTACAGTTGTCTGTTTGCTAACAGTGTTCTCCTGCCAGTTTCGGTTATGGAGGCCGGCCAGCTGGTGGTTGATTAAGATGATGACTGACTAGTCGTCCTACAGATTTATACTTGGAAGAAGGGAATCAATATCATGCTTTGACAAATGCGCTCGCTATAAGGCTCATGTCGCAGTCACAAGTAGCAATGAAGCTGCTCTATGGGTAGCATTTTACATGCGCGAATTAGCTGAAAAGTGGCCAAATCTTGATTCGCAGACGGGCTGGCGGGCTGGGATCGAGGTTGTGAAAAAGCATGATCGCCGCTTTGCGGGGGGACTTGTACATCTTTTAAAAAGGCTTGGCTTTTTTCGATGCATCAGCACATTACACCGGAGAAGCAGGTGGACGACAAAGAAGAGACTCCCAATTCTGAGCCAATTCTGGTAACGAGTTTTATATTTTGAGGCTACCCAGACAGTCAAGGTTGAGGAGCCTCCGAAGGAGCTTCATGTGTATGACTCGCCTTTGAACGTTAGCCACTGGTGATGAGGCTGGGTAGCTGCCATCAGATATCGTTCAATGACGACAGGATGCGGCTGGCTTTCAATAAATAAAGTACTAAAAAAAGTTATTCCCGCCTGACCAAGGCCCGAGCCTCGAGCCTCGAGCCTGGACTAAGCCTCGAATTATCCAAAACAGTCTGTGCCAACAAAGGCTTAATCCAACTTAATGCCGTGTTTAGTAGATGTAGATGTGCCAAGAAATCCTCAGTTAGTTGAAAAAGTGCCGTTGGATCCACGGCAGCCACTTCGTCGGGGTGCGACTCCAAAAAAAAAAAAGCCTATTATTAGTAGGCCAGGGCGTAGCCTGGCCTATCAAAGTAAAAAGTCTACTGTTTGTGTTACTAGTCAGATGAGCAAAATAATTTAATCCGCGAAGAGAAATGAAACTTAGTATAGATAGTGGCTCAATTTTGTTTGTGAAGTACGATGTTACAGAATAAGGCATGGAGGGCAAGCTTCAAGTATGGATTCCCTATAGCTTGAATAGACGACAATTTGGTCCCGTGTGGAAACCCTCTTCCCCTATAGCGCATCTTCATCGTCACTGTCTGGCTCCTCCCTTGACTGATCTTCTCCATTTTCTTCTGGAAGGTTTATGTCTGCGAGCTCTTGTATTTCCCAGGCAGCTACTCTAAACCGGGGACTGAGGACTTCGTTGATAGATTTCTCGAGCTCAGTCTGTAATGCCATTACAACTTTCCCCTTAAGTTCGGTCCCCTGCATCCATAGGCAATAATCATGCAGCCAAATGTTGGCGTAAACCTGATATTGGTCCCCTGAATTGAACAGGCGAAATGCCTGTAGGAAATAGTGCAGAATGCAACGTTTGCCAGCCTTCAGAACCGCGCTCACATCTTTCCAGACTGCAATAGTCAAATCCCAATGACGATATAAAGGGTAGCTCAGAGATAGTTGCGTTGAAAATGTCACTTGCTCGTTGATAGTAGAGAAGTGTGAATATAAGAATGACATCTGAGGAACCAGCTTTCCAATATTCCAAGGACTTTCTACTGTGGGCTCATTCAATGTGCATCTGAGATCATGCAGCACTCCAAAAAGAATGCCTATAATGGAAATGTATGCTCTTCTGGGGTTGGAAATTAGTATTTGTCGTTTTCCTAGCTGGTTGGTCATGGTGTCGCTATCTGGCTGAGTGAGATCAACCACCGGGTCGAATCTGAATGCTAATAGTTCCTGGATCATATCATTGTCATGAAGATCTGCCAAATAGTAATCTGGGTCGAACTTATCTTCAATACTTTGAATCATTTCGCTCTTTCGCTCTTGAGGGGTACTCTTTTCCGGGTCCTGTAGCTCATTGATATCATTTCCATTCATGATACTCATTCCAACAACTCCAGTGTAATTGTCGTCAAATCCATATTTGGCACCTGTCAAATTCTCCTCCTGATCATTTAGGTGCTGGTCAATTTCCCAGTTGATTTCTTCATCTTCGCCAGCTTGTGGAATCTCCATATCACTTGCAACAGTCTCTCCACCTAACTCCTCAATCATAGGTTTCTTGATATCCTTAGCTTCGCCTTTTTTTGCAAGAAGCATAGTAAGCATATCAAGATCAGGGAATGTTTCGCCCTTGTTCTGCTTGGCTATTCTCGCCTTGATTTCCCCCGTAGCCAGGTCATATTCCGTTTTACTGCGCTCCTCATCATCCACCAGGTTGGCTGGAAATCGCAGTCTAAGATAGTAGGGATGTAAAGAGAAAATAAATAGATTGTCTTCGACAAAAAACTCAATGCTTGCTGCCTTGATGTAAGGAGCTCGGATATTTATGTACACAAACTCCTCGTCCTGATCTACGGAAAATTTAGGTGTGATCATGGCACTTTATAGCCTTTCAAGATGATTTCCACCAACAGCAACAAGAGATTTTGTAATCCAATGAAAGAAATAGAAATCGCTTCTAAGTAGCTGATATTTGTCAACTTATCAAGTCCAGTCGCACGTGCGGCTGGTCAAAGGATATTTTTTTTTCTGTTCTTTATATCAGCCGTATCGACATTTGATTACCAACTAGAGACTGCAATGAGCAAAAGATTTGTCGGTAGAAAGGCAGTGGCTGCCAGTGATACAAAGGGGGATATAGAAGATAGTGTAGTTAAAGCTGTAAAGCCTTCGGCCAAGGCGCTGAATCAAATTCCTTCGGATATTCTGTTGGACGAGGAGCTGAATAAGGCCATCAAACTGCTTCCGTCCAATTATAACTTTGAAATCCATAAAACAGTATGGAATATACGGAAGGCTGGGTCCAAGAAGGTTGCCTTACAGATGCCAGAAGGATTATTGCTTTATGCTTGCATTGTCAGTGATATTCTTGAGCAATTTTGCGGTGTCCAGACACTAGTAATGGGCGATGTGACTTATGGAGCATGTTGCGTGGATGATTTCACTGCCAGAGCACTTGGATGCGATTTTCTGGTTCATTATGCGCATTCCTGTCTGGTTCCAGTTGATGTTACTAGTATCAAGGTTCTATATATCTTTGTTACTATTGACATTGATCAGGTACATCTTGTCAATACCTTGGCTAAGCATTTCCAGTCCGGGTCTCGTCTTGCTCTGGTCTCGACTATTCAGTTTAATCCCACTTTGCATGCTGTCAAGTCAAAGTTGGCTGATAAGGGGCTGATTTCCTATGCTCCTCAGGCCATGCCTTTGTCAAAAGGAGAGGTTCTTGGGTGCACGTCAGCCCGTTTGAACAAAAGTGACGAGGTTGCTGCTATCATTTATATCGGAGACGGAAGATTCCATTTGGAGTCTGCTATGATTCATAATCCCGAGGTTCCTGCTTACAAGTATGATCCTTATAGTCGAAAGTTCACTATTGAAGGCTACGATCATGAAGAGATGTGGAGGGTACGAAGAGAAGCTATAAGCCAGGCACGAAGTGCCAAAAAAGTGGGGTTGATTCTTGGTGCATTAGGGAGACAAGGAAATCCTCATACTTTGAAAATGTTGGAAGAAAAGTACCGGGAAAGAGATATTGAGACTGTCAAAGTGGTGTTGAGCGAGATTTTCCCGGGGAAACTAGCCAAATTTCCCGATGTCGATGTCTGGATTCAAGTTGCATGTCCGAGACTGAGCATCGACTGGGGTTATGCGTTTCCTAGGCCTCTTTTAACACCTTATGAAGCAATGGTTGCTCTGAAGGAAGACAAAGAATGGCAAGAGTTCTATCCTATGGACTATTATGCTCGAGACGGATATGGCCGAGGTAAACAGCCTGTTCGTGCATGATCTCAAGACTGGTTGATACGGTTGTTTGGTCCCTAACTACAAGTTATTTTTTTTCGGTTGCGGATGTTGGATTGATATGTATATTTCAAGATGATCGAAGCAGTTGTTTGGATTGAAAACAGGTGGCATGGATGATGTCAAATATACATTCAGACATACAATCATTTGGTTCTATGATTTCAACTGTTGAGAATTATCTGTCAATAATTTGATTCATCTTTTGCTTACTTGATATGACTTGTCATGAGTTTTCTCAATCTGCCATCAACAACACGGTCGCCGATCCGCTCAACAGCACACCTTGTAAATAATATGCATTTTTTATTCAAATCTATCTCCAGTTCACAACTTATTCGCCTTCATTTTTACTACAGTTGCCAGTGATCTCAGCCGGCTCAACTGCTGTCAACGCTTTTGTCTTTGGTGTAGAGCTCGAGCTGTTGTGATGACTACCTCGCCGATTCGGACTATCGGAGCCAAAACTTTTCGCTTCTTTAAAAGCTTCTCTCAAAGCCCGCTCTTTGTCCTGCAAGTTTGCACCTTCCTCTATAGCAGCCCGGTCGAGATCATCAAGGTTCTTGCAATCATTATCTTCATCATCGATCTCTTCTTCACTGTCAGACCAAGTTCTCAGCCGGGTCTTGAGAACATAACGCTCAGTAGTTTCATCCTTTTCCATGATGAGCAGCTTGCAGTGTGGGACATTGCGTAACGATTCAAACTTCTCGTAGGTCCATCGGAACCATTTCATAATAAATACTCTCGCCCAGATTCCATGCGTCACCAGCACCAACACCGATGGGAATGAGTCGCTGGAGAACTGGCGGAATAAACTCTCATTAAATCCTGCACATCTGTCATAAACATCAGCCGCCGACTCTCCATTGGGAATCCGATAAAAAAAGTGCCCATACCGAGCTCTGCTTTTCCAAATCTTGAGCATCTCTTTTGGTGTTCCCTGAAAATTGCCAAAATCTTGTTCGCGGATACGAGGCTCTTCATACACTGTATAATCCACTTCATGCATATCCATCACATCCAGAATGTTCTGAGCAGTCTGCCGTGCCCGCTTGTAAGGGGACGAGTAAAACATGACTTTATCATCTGGTTTCAATATCTTATGAAGATCATGGCCTGCTTGAATGGCCTGCTGATGGCCATTGTCTGTCAAGGCCACCAGGTGATTGGGTATCACCGAGTTGACTGATTTATCACGATTTCCTTCACTTTCTCCATGCCGTATCAAAATGATCAGCTGATACATCGTTAGCACCAGACTTCCCGCCACTTCTGTGCTTTCCCGCTGCTTTACTTACTCTTGGTCTGGCCATTGTCACAAGTCGTTATTAAGCAGTCAAAATGGTTGGAAGTCGCAGCTGGTCAGCGCAACGAGAAAATGTCGGAGCCCCACAGCCTGCGGCGCGTATACCCCCCTTTCTTCCGTTCTGGCTATCGGTCGACCAGCTAGCCGTTGAACCGACTCCATCAGATAAACTTTAGCTTTTCATAGAAGTATATAGTTTAATCCATCGCTAGTAGAACTTTGACTTCTTCAACAGTTCTCGGGAACAACTCGGAAGCCTCGTCGTCCCCGTATTTGTCTGCAAGCTTCTGCTTAAACTCACTGAAAGACGAAATAAACAGATCACAGGCTCCGGTGGTGATTTCCTTGGCTAAGCTTGGTGAAGAAAGATTCTGCAACTGGCTGGTGCTGGTCATGATGCAATTGGGTAAAAAGTCGTCCAGTCGGAGGAAAAGCTCTGCAACGGCTTCTCTGTTGTCTAGTTTCGCTGTAGCCAATCCACTTTCCCGTTGGAACTGATAGAATTGCCGCTGAGTAAGAGCCTCTTTGAGTTCGATGATTCTCTTTTCCAGTTGATCCACCTTGAATGTGGTGAAGCTGAAAAGAAGCAAGGTTACCAAAACAGTATCGTAACAATTGATGGTGAAAACCTCTGCAGATCCGTCAGGTAGATCACTAGCTATTCTTAGACAGCACTCTAAATAGCCTTCTACTAAGTCCTGGATAGCTTGTTTGGAAGATACATCTAGATCTTCTCCTGGTGCATAGGAGATGGATGTCTCGTATGACGTGAGTATAGCCTTCAAATCGCCCATGGCATCAAATAAAAAGTCAGGAGGCTGCATGTCATGAGACGCCGAGACACTGTCGAGCTTTGATTGCTTAACATTGTTGATTTTGTTCTCTAGACACCGGTTGAATTGTCTCATTACAATTTCCTGAAGGCCGGCGATTGCCGATAAAACTGCAACATCGCCCTCCTCACTGTTGGTGAAATTTTTGGCAAATGTGTTCTGATAGAACTTTAGCATATTGAGAACCTGGTAAATAGTTGTTACCCGAGTCTGTGTGGATATGGCCCGCTCTACTCTGATTCTCAAGGGCTTGACCAGTGTAGACGTGATCTTATTAACCTGATTGGCAATGATGTCCGATATCACTACGGGTCTGACCCATGGCTCGCTTTCTAATCCTTCTTTTAAACGATCTGTCTCAAATAAAGCGTCGAGATTTTCCTTTTCACCAACCACGGCACTGTGGATCCAAGCCATTATATCTCCAATGTATCTGACCACATCGTATGCATAGAAATCAATGGGTTTGTTGCCCATGGAAGTTTCCTCAGTAAGGGCCCGAACAAACTCAAGATTCAAACTCTTTTGACGGACTTCACATAGTCCGGCAAGAGCATTTTCAAAAATTGATGGTCGTTCTGTTAAAACTATGAGAACCCGACGAATCTGCTTGTCAACCCGCATGTTGGATTGGCCTTGTAGACTTGCACGGAATGACTGTTCAGCATAAAACCCCAGTTTTTCATAGCCTCTATCAAGATATTTTGTCATTGTGGACATAAGATTTTCACCAGCATTGGCTTGACTTTCTCCTGTGAGTAAAACCGTACAATCCTGGTAAATGCCTTTCACTTTTTCGAGAGTATCAAAGAATGCATCATCAACCGGCAAGCCAGTACTGCTCAGAATCTCGACCTCTTCGGGACTCACCACGAATTTTGTTTCAAAGGCCTCGAGAACCGTCAACTTGGTATCTATGGCTATCTGTTCATTGTGCAGCTTTGCGCTCTGCTGGATCAGCTGAGCATTACCCTTGGAGGCATTACCAATTTTCTCCTGCATTTGAGCATGATATTGATTTAGCAGATCAACTGAATTCCCCAATTCTTGGAGTTTTGTTGCAATGTTGGAGAAGTCTTTCAAGATCAGCCCTGACGACTTGATCACCTCTTGCTCAACAGTGGATCGCAGATTTCTTCGGGAATCGACATGATTTTCAGGAATTCTAGTTTCCAAAGCCTCCAGAGCCAATTTCAAAGATGAGTCCCCGAAACTCATAGACAGCAAGTTGGATACTTTCTGTGAAATGACATTGGACGACTGTTCCAAGTCCAGCTGAGAAGAAGAAGCCATGATGCAGCAGGTCAACTTTATTTATCACTCGAGCTGTTCAAAATGACGAGTCAATTAATAGTCTCCAACTATGTGGATGGAAAATGTGATGTGTCGCTTGATAGCTCTCCTGCCAAAGTGGTGATGCGTTGTTAGCACTGGGACACGGTAGGTGGAGATCAATATGGACAGTAGATAGACACGAGTGCCACGAGAAGCACGCAGATTAGCGTATTAAAGCAATATAAAAATATGACGGAAAAAAATTGAAGGATGTGAAATGAATGGGGAATGACTCGGCGATACTTTTACGGCCCAATGGAGTGGTAGTAAACAATCTAATATTTCATTAAAATAACTTATGCTATGAATTTGGACAAAACTCATCAACCCTCCAAAGTCTTGGAACCGGCAAACAGCTTGGTATTCACACACATGCCGAACTCTTCAATCTGGTTGCAGTAGAGATCAAGCTGAGCAGAGACAAGCAATTTATCCAACCGGCTGGGTTCTTCGGGCAGCTTGAAAAGAGTCTTGTACTCGTCGGTAGAAAGCAAGGACTGGCCCTTGGCTTGTCGAGCGAGGTTTTCGGCCTTTCTCTTCTGTTGCCATTGCATGATTTTGCTCTTTTCCCGGTCCAAAGATCTCTGGTAATAGTTATAGTTGCCGAGATCGTAGTTGAACTCGTCGACCGAGTCAAACACATTCTCAATGTTCTGTTCCAAGAAAGGATCAATAGATATGTCCAAATTGGAGAAGTCTTTGGGTTTTTCCAAGTTTTGTAGATATAAAGCAACCAGCTGGCTATTCTGGATGTTGACAGGCAATTCCTCCAACATGTTCTGGTAGGAAAGGCCCTCCTTTTCAAGAATCTCACTGGAGAACTTGCCTTCCTTCTTCACAGCCAAGTAGTACTTGGAAAGACGGAAAGCTCTCAAGCAGAAGCCAGCTTGGACGCTTCTACTGACGTCATGAACCAGCAGAATGCTCTCGGGATTGGTGATCTGGGATTGCAGCATGTTATTGATAACACTTCGGTAAAACATCTTGCCATTACTGACACTCATGTACAAACCAATGGGATTGGAGTCGACATTGACCTCCTTGAGATGCTCGCAGTATTCCTGCTGGTACTTCTTGATGATTTTGGCCTTGACTTCGACATCGTCGTGGTCGCTGATGGTGGCAGGGAAAGGGAAAGAATAGTAAACATTCAGCACGTCGTCTTCATCTAAACCTAGAAGCTGTCCTGTAGCTTGAGCAGGATGTTGATCATATGCATGCTTGACGATTCGGAGAACAGATCCCGAGTCAATGGTGACGCTGGTCGTAGCGCCAGAGGAAGAGGGAACAACTGGTCCGGAGGCTTGCTTGCTAAAAAAAAGAAGGAAAAAAACACGCAGTTAGCAACATGTCGACCAACAAACAATCATTGGAGTCAAGGAATTCTATTACTTACTTGTTTCTGAGCATGATGGTGGTGGTTAGCGTCTAAAAAGGGCGTGACGGTGAAGGCTGAAATTTTCACCTTGGTCGGGTTCGTGCCCAAAAGTACGCACCCTCCGTGAACATTTTCCAACCAAAGTCAGTCATCCACCGATTTGTCCCCCTTGCAACCCATCAACCACCATCGCATCGATAGGAGCGACAGAAGAGAAGGAAGAAAAATTAATAAAATAATCCAATAACCATGGCTGATTCTGTACAGGAAGTTGCTGAGCAAGTCCAGAAGCTTTATTTGGACGAGGAGACTGGCGAAAAGGTTTCCAAGACTGAGCTCAAGAAGCGGGTCAAGGCCAGAGAACAGGCCAAGAAGAAGGCTGAAAAGGCTGCTGCTAGACCGGCCGCTGCGGGTGCTGGCGCCGGTGCTGGTGGAAATAAGAAGCGGGAAGATGACTATAATCCCAACGAATACTTCAAGATCCGATCAGAACAGATCAATGCTTTGCGAAAGACCAAGGCTCCCAACCCATATCCCCACAAGTTCCAGGTGACGGTGACAGTTCCTGAGTTCAATGGCAAGTATTCGTACTTGAAGCGGGGAGAAGAGCTCAAGGATGAGATTGTTTCTATTGCAGGACGAATCCATGTCAAGCGAGAGGCTGGAGCCCAGCTCAAGTTTTATGATCTCCATGGTGATGGTGAGTCAATCCAGGTGGTTGGCCAGGCTACTGGTGAAGAGCAGTTGGATCCTGTTCACGATCTGTTGAGACGAGGTGACATTATTGGAGTGGTGGGATATCCGTATCGAACTGCTCCCAAGCGAGGAGGAGACGGAGAGCTGAGTATTTTCGTCAAGGAGATCAAGCTACTTTCCCCTGCATTGCGAATGCTCCCTACCGATAGATATGGTTTCAAGGATGTTGAGCAGCGATACCGACAGCGATATCTTGATTTGATCATGAACAATACTACTCGAGAAAAGTTCATCACTCGATCCAAGATCATCTCTTACATTCGAAAATTCCTCGACAGCCGACAGTTTATTGAGGTTGAAACTCCTATGATGAACATGATTGCAGGAGGTGCTACTGCTAAGCCTTTTATCACCCATCACAACGACTTGAATCTGGATCTTTTCATGCGTATTGCTCCTGAGCTTTACCTCAAGGAGCTCATTGTTGGTGGTATGGACCGAGTCTATGAAATTGGTCGACAGTTCCGAAATGAAGGTATTGATATGACCCACAACCCCGAGTTCACCACCTGTGAATTCTATCAGGCATTTGCTGATGTTTATGATCTCATGGACATGACTGAATTGCTCTTCTCTGAAATGGTCAAGGACATTACCGGTGATTACAAGATCAAATTCCAGCCTGAGGGTCCTTCTGGAAAGGAAATCGAAATCGACTTTAGCAGACCTTGGAAGCGACTTGATATGATCACCACTTTGGAAGAGAAGCTCGATGAGAAGTTCCCTCCTGGAGATCAGCTGCATACCGAGGAAACTAATGCTTTCTTGCGAAAGGTTCTCAAGAAGGTCAAGCTTGACTGTCCTCCTCCTTTGACCAACGCCCGAATGCTCGACAGACTGGTTGGCGAATACCTCGAAGACACCTGTATCAACCCCACATTCATCTTCGGTCATCCTCAGATGATGTCTCCTCTTGCCAAATACCACCGAGAAATCCCCGGTCTCTGTGAACGATTCGAGGTCTTTGTTGGAACCAAGGAGATTGTCAATGCCTACACTGAGTTGAACGATCCCTTTGACCAGCGTGCCCGATTCGAAGAACAGGCTCGACAGAAGTCTCAAGGTGACGATGAAGCTCAAATGATTGACGAGGACTTCTGCCAGGCCCTTGAATACGGTCTCCCTCCTACTGGTGGATGGGGATGCGGTATTGACCGAATTGCCATGTTCTTGACCAACAGCCACACCATCAAGGAGGTTCTTCTTTTCCCTGCTATGAAGCCCGACGTTACTGCTGAAGAGGCCAAGAAAGAGCGAGCTCGAAAGGAGGCTGAAGAGGCTGCTGCCAAGGCTGCTACCGCTTAAGAGCTCTAGAGATTGGTTCGGGTTTACTGTTAGCGAAATAGTCGTAAATTAAATTATCTAATGTTGATGCGAGAGAGGTATATAAATCGTAGCTATCTTCCTGGTCGTAATAACCCTTTTCTTTTCAGTTCCAGTGCTGTTTTATAAGGAGGTGCTACTGGGCTCTGGACCGGATCCAGCGACACGACCTTGGTTCCTTTTTCCAGTGTATACGTAGCATCGGAGTCATACTCACTGAGATCTCCACAGGCAATGAAAGGAACTACTACTCTATCTTCCTGCTCCAGTGTGCTGAGAGGTACTTGTTCTCCGACCTCGGGTGCATGTGGTCGGATACCGGTCTTTTCAAAATAGGCCTCGGTAGCCATGCTCAAGGAAACTCCGTGCAGTCTATCGGGCTTGTATCCTTGACAAACGATGAAAGCTTCCATTGAAGAGCCTCGAGAAGACCGCGGCTTAGCACATGAGACTTTCTCAAACAGCATGCCTAGCTGGCTGTACATGAGATCAATGTCTCTTCCTCGGAAAATCTTGGCCACAAATGCTCCACCGGGTCGCAATACTGCAGTCGCAAGCTGAAGAGCTGAAAGAATCAACTGGGCCTGGATATATTCGTCCAGATCATGGAGTCCAGTGACATCGGGGGCACCGTCTGAGCAGACAAAGTCGGCCAGTTCTCCATTAAAATGGCCGAGAATTGTCTGCATAGTCTTCGGATGTGTTATATCAGCTTGAATAGTAATAACCCCATCAATAGGAGACATTGGCTGCAAATCCACAGCTACAATCTTAGCATCTTTCCCGCTCAACCGTTTACTCAACACCTGACTCCATGATCCCGGTGCTGCGCACAGATCCACGACTCTTGTGAGTCCGTCCAGAAGATGGAACTGGCTATCAAGCTGAAGAAGCTTAAAGGCTGATCGAGCACGCCAGCCCTCTTCTTTTGCTTTCCGATAGTACAAGTCTCGTTTGTCTTTACTGCTTTTACCCATAGCTGATGTAGGAGGAAACTTTTTTCCAGCCGCAGGTGTTGAATGTCAAGGCTGATGATAGATTCCAGCAATTGTGAAACAACAAGCTAGAGTATATGCTGAACGTAAATGCTCATACTAGTAATTCCGTAAAAAAAGATTTGAGTTTGTGTTGATGTTATTCAGATAATTTATTTGTTTTGATCGTCGGGGCGCAACTGAACAATTAAGCTCTACATTTTGGTCTGTAGCTCTAATCACAACCAGGTTTGATCCTGGTCTAAATTGATTGTCTTTTAGCTTAGCTACCACTGTTTCCACCTATTTCCATAAATCAATTAAATCGGGGCTGGGTCGTTCACAGCAAGAAATGATCTCTGGTTCATCTCATTTTTCGGGAGTCCACAAGCTCTCGATACTTTTCAAGATAAAATTGGACATAACTCTCAGAAACAAAACTATGATCTGCTCCATGAGGCTGTACAATATTATGCGCAAGTTCGTGGGCTACTACTGGATACCAGTAATCAAGTGCGTCAGCTAAATCCCAGGCTTGCAGAACACCAGCACCAGTCGTCGGCCTAGCACCGTGGTGCATCGGCTTCAAAAAATAGGCCAGGTTGAAAAACAGACTTCCTCCGCTATTGAAAGCGACCGTCTTACTTTCTGTTTGGAAAAATATACTGTATGACTTCTGAGTGACATTAAACACTGGCATCAAAAGCTTGAGTACCTCGTCAAATCGCTGGGCCTCCAGCATCATATTCGAGTTCAGAAGTGATTGGTTTCGAATAACAAAACACCTTGTCCCCGACTGTAACGTACCAGTTAGCGTAAGATCAGCAGTAGGTATTTCAATACATTTAGCACTGTTCTCTAACAAGCTTTGCTCAACCTCGGACTGATCAATGTTAGCTCGTATCGATGATCCGTTAAATGGCTTCGAGGCTTGTGCTCCTTTTTCGAGAACGTTTTTGAGGGAATTATTGCTGATTGGCTGTGGATTGGTATGGTCATTAGAGCCCGACTGTTGACCCAAACCTGTTGTCCCCTGTTGTGTTGCTTCTCTGTGGCTGCTAGTGTCGCTTTGACCAGAGAAAAGACTTTTCCATCCTTTAAAGAGTTTATTATTTTTTGGAGGCGGTAATTGCTCTTGCGGAGCGGGTATCTGAGGCGGTGGCTGAACAAGTGGGGACTCTGGTTTTGAGCTAGCCAAATCTAATCCACGATTGTTATCTGTAGATATGTTTTCTACAGGAGTGGGATTTTCCTGATTTGCCTTTACTGGGGTACTCAAATCCTCCATGCGCTGTCTTTCAAGCTCGCTAAGTCTTTGACTTTCAGCTTGTCGTGCTTGGTCTGCCTGTTTTTTAGCCAACCCTTCCATATAACGAGCATGCTCTTCAGCAACTCTTCGTTTCTCAGCTTCCTTCTGTGCATGCTCCTCATTTCTTCTGATGCGTTCTTCCTCCTGTTTTTTCAATAGTTTGGTCACGTTGTATCCTTTTCTCTCTAGTGCATTTAACTCGCTGCTTAGCTGAGTCTCCAGCACAATGGCAGCATCGGGTGTCGGCTTTGTCAATAAAACCTTCACTAAACACTGAGCAACATCAAACCAATCAAAATCTGCTAAGCTCATAAACAGGGTTATTGGTCCTATGCTGTGGTTTTCACAAACCGCACTAACAGCCTTTTTTACTTCCAGATGAGGAAGACCCTCAAGGCTGAGTTTTGTTGTACGAGTAAGGCTTTGAAATAATCGCACTTGTATTTCATCTGGATTCATCTTCTTACTTCGTAGCTCCATGGAATAAGTCTCCAAAAACAGCTTAACTCTTTCAATGATTCTTGTGCGCAGCCTCTCTTGAGTTCCTTGATCGTCAATTTCGCCACGTTTTAGTGAGTTTTCAATAACTGCGCTAGAAATTAGAGGGCATCCAAGCTTTCTATAGAACCGTTCAAGCTCATCATAGGGTGGACAGTTCAGCACGGATTGCTTGAATAAATTGAACACCATGACATCGTCAATCACAACCATTCCTTCGCCACGAGCAGAGCATAAAACATCTGATCTAGTGTCTGATTTGGCATTGAACTTCTCAGCTATCAGGAATTTTGAGCTTGCCATCTTTTTCATGAGACGAAGATCATTTTTGATCAAAGGATAGGAGCGACTAATTCGCATCAGCATTCTCAAATAAGCTGTGGAATCAACTTCTAGAGACCTCTTGTATATCATCTCAGGATTATCAACCAGTGCTTCAATTCTCTCAAAGATATCGGGATTGGACCTCATGCCTATCCTTTGAAGGAAAAGCTGTGCATTTTCACTGACCGAAACGTAGCCAAACAGATTCCTCATGAGGAGCAGATCTTGTACCGCTTCAGGCTCCATCTGGGATACTGTGTTAGTAGCTAAATAAGCTTTGCAGGGTGCAACAATTTGACCATTAGAAAGGGGAAGAATGGCGCTATTCAACGCTTTCTGCTTGTCTGCTGAAGTTATCTGGGATAGGAATTTTGCCATGAACGAGAACATTCTATCTGCAACTTCCAAATTGCTAGGAGGTGTTCTGACAATAGATTCAATCAATAGACTGAGCTTTGGACTTTCTGCGACACCAATCTTTGTTGCGTCGGCTTTGAATGAGGAGTCAACAGCAGAAAACCCAAAAAGCTTAACTTCATTGCTCAGCCAGCACGATTGGGGTGTTGATAAGGCTTTCTTTCCATTTGCTGTTACCACAGGTATGATTTCATACGCTAAATTCTTAACATTTTCCGAAGTATACCAGCCCCTTTTGTGGCCGTATAAATAAAAATCTCGAGCGTAGCTCGCAAGTTGCGTGTCTGCATGCGCTTTGGAGAATAAATCAGAAGCACTTGGATACAATCGCATACCCAGTTGGCTCAAAATCTTCGACTCGGGAGAATCTTCTTCCCAGTTTTTCCAACTGATAGTTTCGTAGCCCAGGCGCTTCAACTCAGGATAAGGCGAAAAAACCTCTGAGGCCCTAAACTTCTTAGAGGGATGTAAAGCTGAACTCAAGAAAGGAGTTTCTCTTAAAGTGGCCCAGTCAGCCTTTTTCAAATGCTGCTTATTGGCCTGAATGTATTTGATAACGTCGTAGCTGGACCAATTTAGACCATTGTTTGGCTCCGCTATCAGCTTCATGACATAATCCATGCTCACAGAAACACGTACGCCAAGATCCGAAAGAAATTTTTGAGAAACACTCACATCTGGGCTAACAACAGGAAGATCCGGGAATAAGTCAATTTTCTTGGTATAAGTCTCAGCTGGTCTCTTCATGCCGTGATTTATCGTAGGCACACAGTCAACCTGCCTCAGCAATCGAAAAGCTGTCAATCTCATATCGTTATTCAATCTCTCAATTTTCCGTAAGATTTGGATAGTGAAGGTAGGATTTAGTGTTATATTATGATCTTCGTCATCTGGGTGCTGTATGATGAACTCTAGCCAAGTTGGAACGATGGAAAGATCTGACCAGCCATTTCGAGCTATATCCTCTGAGCTTAATAGCTTTGAAAGCGAATATGGTAAACAGTTAGGTGGAAGCGGTAGACCATCTTCGATAGTGAACGGATTTTGCACATATCTGATCTGGCCCAAACTGCTGTTGCCCACGATTGCAGCATTCAAACATTGTTGATACTGAGAATGCTCCAGTGTAGCTCCCCACTTAATAAATTCCACGAATTCTTCCGGTTCAAGAGATCGGCCATTAAGTTCTTTGACGACGTCTTGCACACTTATAGGCCGTAAGTAGCCGATTTGGGAAGCTATATCCAGAAATTTTTGGGCATCAGCATTCAAATCTTTGGGCACAATAGCAGTTTCTTTGATGAAAGTAGCTTTACCAGCAAGTTTTACTTTGTCTGCACTGTCAATGCCGTGCTGCGATAAAACAGATAGTTGAGAAGAGCAGCTCCAAAAGCCATCCGCAATTAGTTCTCCTACAAACGGATCTGGGGCAGATTGCTCTGTTAAGAATCTGGACATGACAAACCCTGCTGCCGTAGCCAGTGCCTTTCTAGCAGCGTCATCTTGGGGAACAGGTCGCTCCCGCAGATTATCCATCTCGTATTCATAAACGACCCTAGTGACAAGCCCAGCCATGTAAAGCATAGATTCGTTCCAATCTTTGACAAACTTGTTACTCATGTCTATCGTTGTTCTTTCCATTGTCGGTATGACCTGATTAAGAGCCAAGTGAGATTTCATTCCTGATGACTGCTTAGTCGGGAAGCCAATAAAGATTTTAGCATCACGATGATCCTGAGGAAACATATAGTTAATCAACGGTGGTGTCAACTTGGAGAGCTCCTTTTCTTCGCTGTTAAAGGTGAGCATTGATATGATGGCTTTTGGTGGTGGTGGCTTCATGACAGTGGCTTTCATTTGCGATGCAAACGACCTGCTAACAGAAACGTTCAAGACAGCAGTTACTTTACGTAAGAAGCATGTCGCAGTAGTATTTCCAGCAGGATCGGAAGAAGAAGTAACTAGCGAGCTAAAGAGCCGTTTGCTAAAGTTGAGAAGAGCACTTTTTGTAGGGTTGTTCTGGGTGACATTCATATAAGTTATGGTAACCTTCTGCGCTTCAATATCGCAACTATCGAGAGATAAAGTGCCATTTGGAGATTTTCGTTTTATACTGTTTGGAATCTTCATAGGGAGCTTTGTGGAAGTGACTGTACGCGCGAGCTCGAATAGAGTGATATCATCGACCTTAACAACGACATTTTCCAAGGATAGCAGCATGAAGCTCTGAGTCAAAAAAGCAGTGAATTTGGGTAAATCAGGGACCACACCAGGTGTTCTATATGGCAAATCAATAATAGTCCAATTCCCCGATGTATCCACCTGCTGCTTCTTATATATGAGCTGATCTCCTTCGTAAGCAAAAGACATGATATTAGAGCCAGAATGCACTAATGGTTCATCAGTAAGTTCAAATACAGAGTAAAAACCTACACCAAATGCTCCAATCTTGCTCTCATTGGGGTTTCCTTTGGCAATTTCCTTGAGTCTACCCCAGTCTTGATCTTCAAACAATGCACCATTGTTTTGCACAGTCAACTTTGTGATAGGCCATGACGATACACTATGAATCGTATCCATTCCATTGCTTCCATCTGAAGTGAAGTTGATCACACATGATTTGGCACCAGCGTCTGCAGAATTCTGAAGAAGCTCTCGATACAAGGCATAGTCAACTGGGTACTTGGTCAAAGTACGAGTGATCAGGGCCCGATGATTCACGGAAACAGTTTCAACTGTAGCTTTCTGATTCTTCCGAAGAGCAGAGTAGTCTACACTCGGCATGCTGACGGTCTGGCGTAGTCAGGCGATGGTAGAAAGGAAAGAGACGCTTGACGATGTTGCCCCTGTATATGGGGTGCGGAGCACGAGGAGGTCGCCACAACAACGAGAAGAGAGCGAAAGCGAAGGATATGTGAGTAGCTCTAATAGATCAGGTCATGTATATAGATTGAGTTTCAGAGAATAATAAACGCTGTCTACGATACCGCTTGTTATTTCGTCAGCTGGCAAGATTAATGTAAGTGGTCCCAATTAGGCAACTCCGAATCGGAGATGGACCCTTCCGGTTGTAGCAGCCGGCAGCAGTTCATAGCAGTTATTGACGTAGTTAGCCAAGACCCGTAGTTTATGTAGCTTATATATATATATATATATCCAGCTGAGAAATGATCTCTTTCTTAAACTTTTCCTCCTCGGATTATCATATTCTGGACTATTTTGAATAAGCAGTCGATACTCGAGCTATATCAAACATCAATGCCGCACAACATCTTCCCCTTGCATCAATTTGGCATACAAGCATCGATTCCACTGAAGCGAATATGCCGCAAGAATACTCTCGTATCGATGGAGGACATGCTCGTGGAGATTCTCTGGAGCTGGACTCTCTTGCAACCTCGGATGACTTGTCGTCCATCCATTCCTTGTCGGATCGAGGCTTGTCGCCCATCAGAGATGGAGAGTTTGACTCTGATGGGGGACTGGATACACCGGCTCGGGGTCATAGACGTAGCTTATCTATATCTACTATAGGTGATTGGTATAATCTTGCAGCTAGCCGAGATGAACAAGTTGGTGGGAGGCTAGAAAAGCAGAAGAAGCTGAGTTTTTTCCACGGCTTAGCGTTAGTAGTAGGTCTACAGATTGGATCGGGGATTTTCGCTTCTCCAAACCAAGTCAATGAGCATGCTGGAAGCGTTGGATCTTCGCTGATAGTATGGCTAGTTGCTGGCCTGCTAGCATGGACTGGAGCATCATCGTTTGCAGAGCTTGGATCTGCCATTCCCTTGAACGGGTCATCACAAGCATACCTCAATCACATATTTGGACCTTTATTGTCGTTTCTTTTCAGTTGGACGGCTCTTATGATTCTGAAGCCTGGATCTACTGCTATCATTGCTATTATTTTCGCTGAGTATCTTGGTAAAGGACTTGGTGGAGAGCTGGCTACATCGTACTGGTTTCAAAAAGGAATAGCTATTTTTGGACTGGCTCTAACTACTCTGGCAAATTGCTATTCTACAAGACTAGGTGCTCATTTGGGCTCGGTTTTTCTGGTTGTCAAAATAGCCATGCTGCTGTCCATTGCGGTCATTGGCCTTGTTAATCTCATCGTACATGTCAGCAAAGGATCGCTTCTCCAGCTGCAAGATGAAAATCTGTTTGAAGGATCATCCAAAAATCTCGGTGAATATGCAATTGCTATTTATGCTGGGCTATGGGCTTACGATGGCTGGGATAATGTCAACTACGTGGCAGCCGAAATGAAAAAGCCTACAAAAGATTTACCAAGAGTGATCAATACTGCAATGCCATTGGTAATTATTGCATATTTGATTACGAATTTGAGTTATTATTCGGTGCTGACCGACAACCAGATCAAAGACGCTGCGTCTGTAGCGCTGACGTTTGCGAGATCAATGTTCCACACGGGGTTGGCGCAGGTCGTGGTGGCTATTTTGATATCTTTGAGCTGTATTGGAGCACTGAATGCCACCATTTTCTCCTCGGCTCGTTTGGTGTATTCTTCAGCAGAGGAGGGATTCATTCCAAGCTTTTTTGCCAAGTTGAACAAGAACAGAGGTACGCCTATCAACGCCTTCTTGTTTCAGGCAGCAGTGACGACGGTTTTCATCATAGTAGGAGAGTTTGATTCTCTGTTGTCGTTTTATGGTGTTGCCGGATATTCGTTTTACTTTCTGACTGTGTTCGGAGTCATTTTGCTGAGATTCAGAGAGCCCGATCTCGAAAGGCCCTACAAGACATTCATTGTGACTCCGATATTATTCTGCTGTGTAGCATTGTTCCTTGTTACTCGGACTCTGTTTGAAAAGCCTTTGCAAAGCTTGTTTGTAGGACTTTTCATTCTGCTAGGGCTCGTTGTCTACTATGTTGTTCAGCCCTGGCCGGCAGCAGTAGCCAACGCATTAGGAAGAATTGGCATTCAGCAACCTTCTAGAAAATAACGATGTTGCCTGGATGGGTTTCAATCGTTTTCATAGCTTCCATTGTCATTGGTCTCGTTCTCGACCTCACTCACGCTCTCATTCTCACTCTCGGAATACTCATCAAGCACAACCCGACCACCGAGTTTGACATCCTCAGTTCGCACATTGTAATTTATGGCTTGCATAGCATCGTTGATGAGCCTTTCAGTGGCATAAATACATCTATGGAGTGCTTTGTCAGCTTCTTGTGTTGTTTTCAGATTGTTGATGAACGTAGCTGTTCTTCTGCGAGCTGCTTGATCAATCAGATCATCTGATTCAAACGTCTCGTCATCCCATTCCAAATCAGGTGAACTTGTAGACGACGAGAATTCTCGCTCATCCCATAGACTGCCGCTGCTACTGCTGCTGCTGCCTTTGTTTTTCAGAATCGCCGTCATCTTGTTTATGTCCTCTTGTTGGGCTCTGATCCGTTTCTCCAGGTATTTGTTCACACTCAGTAGACTTTTATTACTGATCTCCAAATCTTGGATCCGCCGATCCACTTTGACATTGGCATCTACGACAGGAAGTTTATATTTATAAGCCGGGCTAGCTGTTCCCGAGCCGGCGCTAGCACTGGCGCTAGCACTGGCACTAGCACTGGTGCCAGACGTTTCTAGTGCAGGTGTTGGAGTGTTTTTATCAGCTGACCGTGATATTCTCACCGTGACAGATGACGGGAGTCTAACAGGTGGAGTTGGTCGCTGCTCAGGGGTAGCAGCTCGCGAAGGCCGTGCAGTGTTGACCCGGAAAAATTTGGGGGTCGGGGATTCCTCCATGGAGCCTTTAGTTCGGTCTTCGCGCCGGACGTAGACCTTTGGGGGCTCCATGCTGGATGGTGAGGTGGGTTTGGTTGGAAAGTATGTAGGAATTATTTAGGCACGGTTTTGCACGTCGGTAGGCTCTGGTACCCACCCGAGAATGAGCAGAGTTGTGCTGGCTGGCGAGCCAAATTCTCAGGGGGAGCGGGAGCCTCACTCAGGGGGGGAGGGAATTATGGGAGGGAGTCTGGGTGATATAGACGATAATGGGAGAGTGAGAGTGGAAAGACGAATTTGATAAAGTATGTATTTCTGGTGTGTTTATGTAGGCGATGATGCTGGTGGGTAGCTGTGGAATTACTGGCAGGGAATGGAGTATCAGGTTGTGATCAGCATGACTGGAGTTGATATAACATGACTAAAATTGTAATCTAATTGAGTATGAGCTTGTTTTTATTCAAGGTCTGTATGTAGGCGAAAGAGAATGAATTCTTGTGTACAACTGTATTGAATTGCTGGGGCCTATGGCTGTTGATATACTTGGTAGTAAGAATCATAATGGAGGATGGCAGCTGGCTTTTCAATCGAGTCGAGGGAAAAATGGTCTTTTAGAGAGAATGGCTAGGTTACTCATCATATAGCTGATTAGAATTATCATCTATAATAATTGTATTTAATGGTCATTTACAACGGCAATAGGGCTTTATGGCTGTTGGTATAAGCTGGAATTTTGGAGCTATTTGTCGCTTTAATAGTCAAGCAATCTGTTTTCTGAAGAGCATTTCCAACTCCATAGCGGTTTTTCCTCTACTAGCCGTAATATTGGCAGACTGATTTGGATCCAGTCTAGGTAGTTGTCATGCGGGTTATTACACATGTAACAAAAATGATGCCAGTGCTATTTGTACTAATGGATTAGCCATTCTCTCTATCATCTACTATTCTCTACCTGTCTCTCCATTCTCTACCTATCATCTCCATTCTCCACCTGAAAGATGGCCATTCTCTACCTGTCTCTCCATTCTCTACCTGTCTCTCCATTCTCTACCTATCATCTCCATTCTCCACCTGAAAGATGGCCATTCTCTACCCATCATCTCCACTCTCTACCTGTCTCTCCATTCTCTACCTCAAACATGACCATCACTCATTCCACCACTCTGGATATCACAGATCATCAACTGTCAATCAACTCCCATAAAGTCCTGCTATCAACGACTCTTCTCTACATTCAATAGCTCTTTCTCTCATTCTTCCACCACCTCCAAGTCTACTATCCCATAAAGAAACTTTTACTAAATACCTAAATATGTATCCTCATAGGCAACTAGGAGCCATTCCAATTCAAACTTAACTCCCCCATGAGGCTCGGTAATCCATTCGTGTGCGCATCACTAGGCTTGTAGTGCAGGTTATAAAGGCTTGTTTGACAACAATATCGGCCATTCACACCCATTACAACTCCTCTTCTTCAGGAAGATATTCACCTTCTTCATCATAGTCAAGATCATCATCGATCGAAGCATTCTGGTATTGCTGGTATTCAGAAATAAGGTCCCGGATATTGCTTTCAGCCTCGGTGAATTCCACCTCTTCCATGCCTTCATTGAGGTACCAGTGCAAGAAAGCACGTCTCTTGAACATGGAATTGAATTGGTCATGGACTCTCTGGAAAAGCTCTTGTATAGAAGTAGAGTTTCCAACAAAGGTGGCAGACATCTTGAGACCCTTGGGGGGGACGGAGCAGATGGCAGTTTGGACATTCGAGGGGATCCATTCAACAAATTCAGATGAATTTCGCTGCTTGACAAGCTGCATTTGATCCTCGACCTCCTTAACAGACACCTTACCTCGGAAAAAGGTGGCAACCGTGAGGTATCGGCCATGATGAGGGTCGGCAGCAGCCATCATGTTCTGAGAGTCAAACATCTGCTGAGTCAATTCAGGAACAGTCAAAGATCGGAAAGATCGAGAGCCAACCGAGCTGAGAGGAGCAAAGCCAACCGTGAAGAAATGCAATCTAGGGAAAGGAATCAAGTTGACAGCCAATTTTCTCAAGTCACTGTTAAGCTGGCCGGGGTATCGTAGGCAAGTAGTAATACCAGACATAACAGCTGAAACGAGATTGTTCAAATCACTATGAGTAGGCTGAGGAAGTTTCAGCGTTCGTTGACAAATGTTGTAAAGAGCCTCGTTGTCAATGCAAAAGGTCTCGTCGGCATGCTCAATGAGCTGATTCATCGACAAGGTGGCATTATAAGGCTCGACAACAGTATCAGAAACCTTTGGAGATGGAACCACGGAAAATGTAGCCATCATTCGGTCCGAATATTCTTCCCGGATCTTGGAAATCAGCAGAGTTCCCATGCCTGATCCAGTACCTCCTCCCAGAGAGTGGGAGATTTGGAACCCCTGAAGAGATTCACATCCTTCGGCTTCTCGACGAACAACATCGAGAACTTCGTCCACAAGCTCGGCTCCTTCAGTATAATGGCCTTTGGCCCAGTTGTTTCCAGCACCTGACTGGCCAAATACAAAGTTATCTGGTCGGAACAAGTTTCCAAATGGGCCTGATCGTACTGCATCCATGGTACCAGGCTCGAGATCGACCAGCACTGCTCTGGGGACCCATTTGCCTTTCTGGGCCTCGTTATAATAGACGTTGAGACGCTCGGATTGAACGCCGGGTTCTCCTCGAAAGCTGGCGGTTAGTGGCTAAACGGGGAGGAGGGGGGGGGGGGGATAACATGGCTAGTGTTGGGCGTGTGTTTACTTACGTTCCGTCCTTATCAATTCCATGCTCTTCAGAAATGGTTTGCCTAGACTGTTAGAAACCATTCAAACAAGCTGAAGAACCAGCATAAAGTGAGAAAGGAAATAATTCATTTGCTTACCAGAAAGCAGCTCCCTATAGAAATCAAAGTTAGCAAGGGGGGAAAAGATCGAGGGGAGATGAAATCATTGAACAACTTACAATCTGATTACCGCATTGACCGGCCGATAAGTGGATCTGGAAGGGTTAGAAATGAGCGGGAGATGGGGATTAAAAGCCAGGATTCGAACGTACGATCTCTCTCATGATTGAATGATGGATAAGTTGAGATGATGGTGGTGAAGAAGGGGAAAAATTCTAAAGGGGAATGTAAACGACGCGTATTTGTTTGGGGATGGTCGAGGCCAGCGTAGTCACGGCAACGCGGCGAGGCGAAAAAAAGAATAACAGGGCCACGTGATTGCCGGGGGGGATGGTCCGTTCGGCGTGGTTGCTACAGCAACCGAGTTTTATATGGTCATCCGCCGCTGCCGGTCTCGTGAGATTTGCCCTCAGCAACTACAAGAATAGATTTGTGGTGTAAAAAAGCGGATTTGCAGATCATTTTCTCATTTATTTCCTGTTGCTAAACTAGAGACAGAATGGGCTGGACTTGGTCTATCCCTTATGGAGATCCCGTGGAACATGGTTTCTGGGGTGAACAGTGAGTTGAAGTCCAAGTTTGATAGCGCTGGCATGGCATGTTGCTGTGATCTGACACTAACATGACTGGTCAGAACTTCCACAATTGACTGGTGTGAGGAGAATTACGTAGTCAGCCCCTATATTGCTGAGGCTGTGAACACTGTCACCAATGCTGGCTTTGTCATGCTGGCCTCATTTGCTTTGATCAATGTTATTCGTTATAAATTGGAAAAGAGATTTCTCATAGTATCTCTTGGGTTCATTACAGTGGGCGTCGGTAGTTGGTTATTCCATATGACTTTACGCTATGAGTATCAGTTACTGGATGAGCTTCCAATGATTTATGCCACTTGTGTTCCATATTGGATAGTATTTTCGTTTGGCAAGTCTACTGCTCAAAGTATACGAATTGGTGCCGAGGTGAGTATCGCAGCGGCGGCGCTTACCGCAGTTTATCTACACTATCGAAACCCCACAATCCACCAGGCAGGATATGCAGTACTGAATGTTCTGATAATACTGAAATCGGTGTCTTTGACACTAAAGCACGTGCATGATGCTGCTGCTAAGAAGAATCTGTGGAGAACTTTGATAGGTGGTGTGGGCACTTTTCTCCTGGGTTACGCTTTATGGAATCTCGATATTCACTTGTGTACGACTTGGAGATCAGCTCGACGAAGCGTGGGTATGCCGCTTGGTTTTTTACTTGAAGGACATGGGTGGTGGCATTTATTCACCGGCACGGGGTAAGTTATTGAATGGTTTTTTGGGGCATGAGCTGTGGAGTGGGCCACTTTTTGAGGAATCAAGCTTAATTGAAGTGGTTGCAGGGGTGGGGTGAGTCCTTTTTTTTTAACGTTTCAGTTGTGCTAATATCATTCCATCATGCAGAGTATATTACTATGTGGTTTATCTTGAGTATCTGAGGCAGTTTCTCATTCAGAAGCAGCACCTATATCAATTTGAATGGGTGTGTTTCGGACTTTTACCCAAAGTAGCATTGGCCGCTGGTAATCCGAGCCGAGTCAAGGAGGTGAAAAATAAATAACAATAGGGAGAGTGTGCGTGCCAATCGGGCAGGCTTATCATGTTAGGTTGATGTTCAAGTCTAATACACGGTATACGGCATTGACCAGTAGTTTATCATAGCATAGATAAGATTTATAATAATCCCATTGTGATTAACGCATCATCCTAGTCAGCCCAGGATTGCTGGGCATCGGGCATTGTCTTGTACGGTGGAAGGATTCTTCACGCAAATCAAGCTCCTAGGACTGTTAGATTTAATGTCTACAAACTCTTTGCAATCTGTTGCAGAATCGCATTGGGAATATATGTGATGGCCGCCGCCGCCTCGATGAAACTGCAGTAGCTTATATGTTACTTGTTTGTTTGCTGGCTGCTAGAGGTACCCACAACTAGAAGCAGACCAACAAATTAACCACAAGCACCAGCTCCGCACCTGGTCTCCCCCTCTCACTGTTTAGGCGTTTGTCCCTCTCATTTCCCATTCCAAGCCCCCACTCTCCTCCCTCCTTTTCCCGTTTAACGCGGGTAGGTGGTGGCGTTGCAAGAAGCCGTTGATAAAGTTTGTGAGGTTTGGCATGAAACATTACCATTAATTGGTGCCTTGGAGCGAGCGGGTTTGGTGGCTCTGATCTGGCATGGCCGTCTGCTACCTGCTACCTGACTGTCAAGTCCAGAATGAGCCCCGAAGCTTACCTAGCATTTTTCCCAGATTTCAGGCTTGGCTCTTCCTACGGCTTGGATATGGCTGCTTACGTTCTCCTCGAGCTGGAATGGGGGGGTTTTGGCATCGAGCTGGGCGATCAGTGCAAGGGTCCTGCCCGATTTGAGCGAGGGTTGGTGGGATACTGGCCAATCACAACCAAGATATTTCCAACCAATGGGTGTCTCAGTATATCGATACGAGGTACCAGCAAGTAAAGTCTAGAGCGGCGCGTGGCCTCCCCCTATTAGAAATAATAAATATGCAGTCTGGGCCCGTACCTACATTAGTGACAAAACATTCAAAACCAGTTTGCTATAAAAAAAGGCTAATCGCCAGCTCGGATTCGAAAAATATTTTTTTAGAATTATCTATACTGGTTGCTTACAATTGCTAATAGTAAATCTAGTTTTTACTTTGAGCACACTGCCCCTAGACTCGTCGATATAATCCAGACCTTTGGTTGATTATAGTCGCTTTCGCGCAAGCTTAGTTGCTCTCCTTGTTGTTTGTTTGTTTGGTACGGTCTGTGCTGGACATTAGCAAAGTTTTAATCGGATTATCTAGCTGCTCTCCGCTGTGGGAACATCAAGAAGCCGTGAATCATCTGAAGAATTAGAAATAGGATCTACCAATTCTGTTTTAGTTTTTCTTCTCGACCCTTTCTGTGTTTCAGCAGTTTAATTCTAATCTCCTTGGGTCTTGTTTGCTGATTATTATTTATTATTCCTACGTCCAGTATATTTTTTGAAAAAAAAAAAAACAACAACACTGGTCGTAAATATTTAAACAAGAGTTAAACTGAATCTGAATCTCAGCTTCGTGTCTTGTTTTATTTTTCACAATATTTTTGTTCATCAAAGAATATCATAAAAAATGGTTCTTGTTGCTATAAAGCAGGCCTTGCTTGGTCCAGAAAAGAAGAGCCAGTTGTTGCCAACTGCTCGTTCTTACGATACCATTGGAAACAATGAAGAATACCCTTATAATAGCAGCTCATCTACTGTCATGGATGAAGATGATACTGCCTCCCAGACCACCACAACTACCACTTCATCTCGTTCGACAGGTTTTGTTGACCCTCGAGTTATGAGTGACATTATCATTGGTTTATCCGATGGTCTCACTGTTCCCTTTGCACTCACTGCTGGTCTCTCCGGGCTCGGAGACTCCAAGCTTGTTATTACCGGTGGTCTTGCTGAGTTGGTATCCGGTGCCATCAGCATGGGTCTCGGTGGTTATTTGGCTGCTCAGAGCGAAGTCGAATATTATGATTTCCAAGTTGCTCGAGAACGAATTGAATTCAAGGAATGCCCCGGTAGTGCCGAGGACGTTGTTCATGAAGTTCTCAGCGAATACAAGCTTTCTCCTGAGACCATCAAGTGCGTGGTCGCTGACATGGAGAAGAATCCCAAGGCTATGACCGACTTTGTCATCCGATTCGGTCGAGGCCTTGAAGAACCTGCCGAAGGCCGACAATTTAGCTCTGCATTGACCATTGGCTTGTCATACTTTCTTGGAGGATTTGTTCCTCTTCTTCCTTACTTCTTCTCTGCTACCGTTGGTACTGGGTTGCAGATCTCTGTCATTGTCATGTTGTTTACTTTGTTTGCATTTGGAGCTTTGAAGACCATCTTCTCTTTGGGAAGCGATTGTGGCCGGGTTCAGGTGCTGGTCAATGGTCTCAAGATGACTGCCATTGGAGCCATCGCAGCTGGTGCTGCTTGGGGACTTGTGCGGGCCATTGAGTAACCAATCAAAAAAGCAGAAACGATGGTTTTAATCGTTACCTTGTGTTCTATTGTTTCGTCTTTTTTTTATATATATATCACTTTCATATTCCTTTACTCTGGAAATATATTTATTTCATGTCGAACCGTGTACCAATTTGGCTAGCAAGGTGATGTGTAATGTTCGCTATGGTCTCCCACTGCCAGTCTTACCGCATTTGGGAGGCTTCTAGACTCTGGTGATGAGATGGGCGGAGTGGAATTCCAGATGATTTCCCCAGCTTGAGGATGCCCCTTGAAAAAGTGACATATCGAAAAAAAAACCTCGAACTGTGATTAATTTTTCAGTTGCCTCTCAGAAAAGGTCAGCTCGGTGGTGGAATTAACCTTAAAGTTTTGGCGGATAACCCAAAAAAGCTTGTCAGTAGGGGGCTTCGGAGCAGCGACTGTCCCACCGACTAGGGTGATAATGATCTGAACAAAATTGGAATTTAAGCGAGCTTAAAATTGTATATTGCTCGGGATTTTTATACTGCTAGTAGCATATTGCGCCGGATTGAAGCAGTGGCTTCGTAAGCGACTGACGCTTGAAACCTAAAGTTCCTTGTTTGATGTTCAAGGGCTTGTCGTTATTGAGTTGTCAAGAAGGGCAATGGAGGCAGCATATGACAGGTAGCAACCCTCTGTAAATGGGCAAAATACACAAAGAGCCAAATGCAGTCAATGCCTACCGATAAGACAAGTGGATTGAAAAGATAATGAGGTAATGCTGAGATACAACATAGGAGTAGTTACTAATTGAAGAGACGTGCAGGAGCAGAAAAAGCAGACCCTGAAGATGGCTGAGCAGTCTCATGACATTTGCTGCCAGGGCCGTCTGTCAACTGGGGCTCGCCCGCTGGCCAAGCATATGGCGAGCATACAAGTCAATGGGCAATCAGACGTCCCGCGACATGATGTCATTTACCGCCAGAGAATTCCCCATGTGGTGAAGAAATAGCAAGGGACCACGAGACGGTGCGACAGAAAGCTTATCAGCAAGTTGAGAACAGGGTCCTCAAGGTTTGCTCTGACAACACAGCTATCGCTGAGATGAAGGCGGCAGCTTATGTCCTGCAGAGCTGAATAAAGGTATTATCTTAGGTGGTTAGCGCCGGTGCTGTCTCAATCTGGCGCCCTCCGCATCACCTAAAAGTGAGGGAGCTGAAGGCCTGTGCCTGAGAATGCCATAGCCACAATGCTATTGTCCTATACAGGCACGCAGTCATTGCTCATTGAACTAGCGGCTCAGCTCATGGGGGGGTGGCTTGCAAACCCGGCATCGGAAGGTTTTCCGGTTCTAATAGAATGCGCAAATTGGCTCACAATACAACAATCATTGATCAATATGCTGCTCGTAACTATGAACAGCAGGGCAGAGGGCTAGCGGTTGGTAAGGGATGAGCGGTTTTTCGGGCCTTGTGGAAATCAAAAAAGCAAAGCACAGGAAAGGTGTGTAAACCTGGCGGGCGGAGAAGACATGAGCCACGCAATGTTGGTGCTTATGAGGAGAATTATTTTCAGAAGGGCTGAAGACTTTGAGAAAAAGTGGAGATCAGAGGTCGGATGATCACGCTAGCATGTTATTCAAGAAGATCACAGCTTCCACATGGCACTGTCAGGCATCGATATCGCTAATTGTTGCAGATTCTCGACTAGCCTCCAAATTAGAGTCGCTGTGGGCCAGTTTAGCCACTGCACTTGGGTTGGGTGGAGTAGGCAGGGCAGATCTAAACCGCTAGACACAAATAGTATGAGCATTGTATAAGGGAAAAAAACAAAAGCCCACATTATCAATATCACCACTCTACCTCCCGCATCGAATCAATTCACATATATTATTTCTAAATAAACCACGATCGCTTAGCCGCTAGTCAAGCATATAACATGTGCCTGTCTAGAAAGGAAAGACCTTGTCAACTGTCTTCGAACTATTGGTGTTTACCCAAACCGGAAATGTCGGGAATGATATTCGGCAATGGTCCCCGCGGCTTGCAGCAGCAGCTTGGCCAAGGAGTTCCATACTAGCAGCATGCGCGCTTGGGTTCTTGAGAAGAATGGGACTGTGGATAGTCGCTAGCACATCAATAATTATGAACTCCACTGGAAGATGCAGAATTTAGTGGCTTGGAATCTAGGGGTGAGGGAGCGTTTAATCAGAGATTAAGACGATAATAGTCTTAGTATAGTTTACTCGTTGAGAAAGTCATACGCTACTCAAGCGCACGCAGGAAATCAAGCGCTTACTGGTGACCCGCTGGTCCATGGTGGCATATAGTAGGTCGTTCGGGGTAGCGGTGGGCAGCCAGTAAAGTGGCAACACCTCTTATTCAGGAGGATTTCCCATTAGCGACGGCGAGTAACGGCCGGGCGATGTGTCTTCCACCATGCACTGTGAGATTATCTTCATGAGGGTGTGTAAAATGACGGAGAAACCGCTCTTGGAGCTTGTAAACGCAGTGCAATTAAGCATTGGAAAACTAGCCTTTTGGGGCCTAGTAATCTTCTCCATGAACCGAGAACAAGCAAAGGCCTGCGGGATTGGGCGCCCGCCTGGTATATTCGGGATCAAAATATATCACCACCTAAAAAAGAAATACATCAGAAAAAAAAAATTAACCAACCAGAATTTCAAAAAAATATTGGTGGGCCACCACCATCGTAGTCGGCGGCTAGGCTAGGCTAGGCAGGCCAATAGTGGCCCAGCCAGAAGCGCCTGCCTCAGTCCTTCTCTCTTGTCTCCCCTGCGGAGACCAGCAGAAAACGCTTGTCTGGGATAGGCTAAGTGCAGGCTGCTTGGTCCACCGGACAAGCATGGATGCAAGGGCAGCCATCATGAGAGTTTGGCTGGGTGGTGCTGAGTGTAACCGGTGTCCATCGGCTCGGTCAGCCTTATGGATGGACGGAGGCAGGCCGGGCCTAGGGCGGGCAGCAGGCAGGCTGTTAGCCAAGGCTGGAAAAGAGCCCCGGGGGGTTTGCTTATCACAGGCAACTAAGCGGGTTTAAAGTTCAAAAAGGTCAGCCAGAGAAGGGAGGACTGGCGGCTGGAGATGAAGCGGAAGACCGTTTTCGCCTGAAAAGAAGGATAATACCAGCCAGTAACAATGAGCTAATTGTAGGATGATGTAGTTACGTTGATACACGTAGTAGTGATGTATTGATATTAGGGACTGCACATTTCTCCGTCATTGTCACCGATGGTAGTAGGCAGCAAACACCGAGGAGCACCGCGTCAGCTTACCCTTCGGATCGCTCAGTCGTAAATGGCCATTTATCCTGGGAATCGTTGCTTTTTATGGTTTATTCCTGAGCTGGTGGGAGTATTTGCTTTTCTGGGGATCAGCTTTCTGCCGCTTTGGGGGTTGCAGCTACAGACGCCGTCCGGTCCTGAATATACTGACTTCCATTTGATTATAATGCTAGGATGGTCCGGCATTTGTAGGAAACCTACCCCAAGACTTGTCTTGTCACATACTTGCACTGCTCACGCACCACCACAAACTAGCGAAACTGGCTGGACTTGTTTGCGAGAGCAACTTGAGTCTTTCCTGTTAAGATATATATTTCTCTTGTCAGCAGCGTTGACAGGACCTGACGATTGATTGATTGATTGATTATTTGTTCCGGAGCCCCGGTGGCGAATAGATACCCTCACCCCTCGCTTGTCTCTCTTGACTCCAATCCCACTAGTAGTGTGTGTACTGCGAGCGTCTCTAGCATCCGTGAGCGAGTTTGTTTCAAGGGTCTGTCTTTACTGGTGTGAAATTTCACCTGAACACAACTACAACAATCCAACTACCCACCCACCCACTCACTCAACCATAGTATAATAGAGCATTCTAGTGCTTAACATAAGCAGTAGAATATGTCGTCGGCTATACCAATTGATATCTACCGCAACTCTGCTGGCGGCCAGTTTGGTCAGGCCGGGCCTGGAGAACGACAGCGGTTCCGACGAGAATCCATGGCCCATTCCCAAGGCATGGGAGGCGTGTCTTGGGGTGGAATGTCAGTGGGATCATGGATCCGAGACGAGTGAGTATAGATGATGAAAATGATAGGTGTGAGCTTTATGGTGCTGAATAGCAGGTGTTGGATGGCGCTTGTTGCTGCTGGCTGGCTGGCTGTTTTCCAGGCGCCAGCGCTTACTACTGCTGCCTGCTGCTGCTGCCCCTATAGACGCTCGCACCACCAATAGACCAACGCTGACTAAACTAACTCATCTACAGAGTAATGTTCAACATGCCGAACACTAATAATATGAACACCATGTCGATGTCTCCTATACAATCATCTTCATATCTCCCTAATCTCGAGGCAGACTTTTGTAAAGACTACTCGTGTTGCGGCCAAATGTTGCCTACATTGCATGACCTGCTTCGGCACTACGAAGAATCCCACATTTCCCCATCACCGCCGGTTGATCCTCCAGTACAACTGAGAAGAATGCAGAGCTTGGAGGCCGTGTCTACAAATGAAGTGTTCCTCACTCCTGTCAACTCGAACCAGGCGCTTCCTCCTCAAAATTCCATGATGATAGACGATGAGGACCAGGAAATGTGTATTGATGACCCAGCTCGGCATTTGTACGTCATGGAGCGAGGAGAGCACAAACCGTTCAAGTGCAACGTCATTGGTTGCGACAAGACTTACAAGAACCAAAATGGTCTGAAATATCACCGTCTGCATGGACATCAAAACCAAACTTTGCATTTGAATGACGATGGCACATATAGTGTGATAGATCCTCTAAGCAATGCTCCGTACCCGGATGGAATGGGGCTTGAGCAAGACAAGCCATATCGGTGCGAAGTCTGTGGCAAACGGTACAAAAACTTGAATGGTCTCAAATACCATCGGGGCCATTCTACGCATTAGAGTGTTTGTTTATTGCACTTTTGTTGTTTGTTTTACGGTTGCATGTTGTTTATTTGGGCTGGTTCTCTTAGTGGGGGGGCCTACCGCTGCGGTGACTACTGGCTTGCTAATTTATTCCCGACACTTATCTTACTGGTAGAGTCGCAAAACTTTTACGTTTGTCAATTTTTGCTCTCAAATTGCCCTTTTTTTTTTTCATTTCTGATTATCTTTTATTGTGTGGGGACGGGTGTGCCTGTGCCTGTGAAATTGACTTGTCACTTTCGGAGCCGGCATCCTTTCCCACATTCTTTATTCTTACAAAAAAGCGTAAGATCATGCTCTGCGCAAGCCTGTGGATTTGATGGTAATGAAGGCCTGCCTGCCTACTTGAGCGCTTTGAATGGGCGGTTGTTGGCTTGCAGTGATGTGCAAGCCATGTTACTTGCCATAACTTAGCGTCACGGACTACTTCTTGGCGTGCCAAGTCGAGCTTTAGCGGCAGGCTCATTGTTTCAATTCTTTGAATTTATTGGATATATGGCTGTTAGGTTATAATAATGTATGTTGATTCTTTCTTATCAAAAGCTCTCTGCTGGCTAGACGCTTGTAAAATTCCGCTGCTATGTAGGTAAATTGGGGGTGGGCGGGTGCTGAATCTTGCAGTGGCAAAATCTCAGTAATTGCTTTCTCAATATTGGTTATGTGTGAACCCACATCACCATGCATAGGAAGCAGATAGTCTTTCGGCGATATACGCTGCTGCTGCTGCTGCTGCTGCTGCTGCTGCTGCTGCTACTACTTCTTGACTGCTGGATGGAGACAGGCGCCCAGTCTTTGTCGCCAATCAATATTGGAATATGATGGATCAGCAGCCAGTTCCGATGGGTGTGGCTATAAAATCATATTTGGTCCGATGCACATATCAAGCCTGAAATGGATGAGCATGTGGCCCGTTGCAGCAGTGGTGAATGTCTCATAAAGTTAAGCTTTTGCGAGAAAAAGTATGCCATAGTTCGGCTGAATTAGCTGGCTGACCAGAAAACCATAAAGCACTGAAACAAATATCAAGGAAAATGTGTGAAACCGTTAGGGCGGTCGCTGGCAAGAGGGGTGGTGGGCAGCTGACATCAGAAAGAGATCTTGACGAAGTTCAAATAGGAAGATCTGATCAGCTGATATCGAAAATTCCCCTGTCTACGTAAGAGAATGGCGCTCGTTCTGTTTTCTCCAATCATACAGGGGCCCTTTTGAAGGCGTTTATTTTCGTCTAAGCGAGGCCGCTGTGCAGTTATGGGGGAGCACGCCTTGGGCGTCAGCGGCCACCGACCGGCGGTGAACCAGCCATCTATCCAACCGCTGAGCCAGCCAGCCATCGCAGTTTGGGAGAAGTGCGCCCAGACTCAAGCAAGCTCAAAGGAAGGGGGAATTGGGGGGAGGGCGGCGCGTAAACCTCTTACCGCGCACAACGATCAGTTCTCATAACCTCCACTTTGCAACTTAAGAACGACATATCTGCCCTCCCTCAGCAAGGAACTTTCTGAAATTTTCCCATAGTCGACATGGCCATTTTCCACCGAAAGAAAAAGGACCAGAAAAACGATAGCGTCAGCAGTCGAACTTCATCGCAGGGAGGTACGCCAGTGGAACAGACTAAGCGCAATGTGTCTGGTGCTTCGCAGACCAGCTCTGGTGTGCCTTATGAGCGATTCAAGCCAGGTACACCTCCGGCCACCGAAGGAGATCGCAGTCTGAACAACAATTCGACCCCGAGTAACAACCCAAATGAAGCAGCTGCAAACAGTTCGATACCTAGCTCTCAGCTCAATTCTAACTCTGGTGCGGCACCAGCCGCTGTTGGTACCTCTAGCCCTAAGAACAGTTCACGCTCGGCGTCTCAGAATGCTGCTAACAGCCAGCAACTTCAACAGCCCGCTGCCATGAGACCTCCACAAACATCACAGCCTTCTCAATATCCATGGTCTAAGCATTACATATCTAATGCTTCTCCTTTTCCGCGGTATGGCCATGCTGCTAATTGCATAGCCGCCCGAGATGGTGAGGTCTTCGTCATGGGTGGCCTCAAAGGCTCCAATGTATTTGGGGATCTTTGGGTCATTGAATCCGACACCTTAACTGGGTATCTGCTCGATACTGAGGGATGCCCATCCCCGCGTGTAGGCCATGCATCTTTAACGCTGGGAAATGCTTTTATTGTATTTGGAGGCGATACTAAAATCGAAGAGGCAGATGAACTTGATGACAATCTTTATTTGTTGAATACTACCACTCTTAAATGGACCGTGGCTAATCCGTCGGGCCCTCGACCGTCAGGGCGTTATGGTCATTCGATTTCTACCATTGGCTCCAAGGTGTATATTTTTGGTGGTCAACTGGATGACTACTTTTTTGATGATTTGGTCAGTTATGATCTCACCAAGTTGCGAGACCCAAGCTCCAAGTGGGAGTTGATTGAATCCTCAACACCTGCTCCTCCTCCTCGAACCAATCATTCTGTTGTGACATACAAAGATAAGCTGTATCTGTTTGGCGGTACCGATGGGCGCTTGTGGTACTCTGACACTTGGGTATTTGACCCTTCAGATCATTCCTGGACTCAATTGGACTGCTCAGGCTTTTTGCCGGCCCCTTGTGAAGGACATGCTGCTACTATTGTCGGGGATATCATGTATGTTTTTGGTGGCCGATCAGCTCAAGGCGAAGATTTGGCTACTCTGTCTGCTTTGAAACTATCCACGAGAAAATGGTTTACTTTCCAGAATTTGGGTCCTGGGCCGTCCCCTCGCGCCGGTCATTCTATGACGGCTTTCTCTGGTCACAATATTCTGGTTATGGGTGGAGAGTCGCTAGAAAGCGACGATGAATACGATGGTAATAAGCAGTCTGCAGTGTTTGTTCTCGACACTGCACGAATCACGTACCCTATTGACAAGCCGTCTTCTCAGGCTGTTGATAGCACTACTATTGGCAAGAAGGTATCTGCTCCTGCTCTTGCCGCTGGCGGTTCTGCTGGCCCGCCTCGGGTTAGTTCTCCGTTCAACAATCAAACCACAAACAAATCTGGGGACTCATCTCTAGGCCCCGGTATCCCAAGAAGTGGTTCTTCGTCCGGTTCGGCCTCAGGGCCAGGTATGCAGCAACCTGGCATGAGAAACTCCAACCAGAGAGTTGCATCTCCCATGTCTTTGGCTACTGGAGGCTCCCCTAGAAATCTTAGCAACGGTAGAACACAGTCACCGTTGATCCCTCAGCAGAAGTCGCATTTTGACGGCCCCTTCACTCCTTTGTCTGGAAACAATAATAACTTCAGCGAAAACGTAGGATCACACGCTGCTGCTGCTGGTGCTGCTCTCGCGGCTGCTGGTGGAACCATGGTTGGAGCTTCTAAAAAGAGAATCTCGCCTGTGGGATATGGTCAAAAGTTTGCTTCGAAAGACAGCGGTGATAGTTTCCCTGACGGCACTGCCAAGACTTTGGGCCCTCCATTAGAAACTTCTACACGAGACAGTGCTCGAGAGAACTCGATTATTAACTCTTACGATGACGATATTGATCACAAATCCACAACTACCTATGAATCTGTTGAAGATGATACGAGCCGTGATTATTCGAAGGCTACAAACGAAAGCTTGGAGAAAGAGGCTGTTTCGACCCCCGAGCGTAGAACAAACGACAGTTTTGCAAGCAGAAACATCTCCAAGGATGAATATTCACCTACGACCCCAACGATTCCGACTTATGGCACAAGCTCTCACGGTCAGCAATCAGCTGTTACTGCTGAGTCCCCCGTCTATGTGCATACCATGCCTGGTGCTTGGAATAGTGAGTCTGCTTCCAGTACTGGATCTTTTCAGTCGCCTGCTCAAGTCCCAAGTAGCCGTTTATCTGACGAGATTCCTGTCTCGGATATCCCTTCTATTAGCTCGACCGCTTCTGTGGATAACGAAGAGCCTGTAGTTTTGAGTTCCCGACGTATTGATAGACAAGCCAATACCTCCGAAACAAGCACTGACACTGCCAATGGTTCCTCGCATGGCTTTGAAAAGCCCGCAATCGTGGGGGCTGCTGCTGCTGGTATAGCAAGTCTTGCTGCGGCTGCCGGTTTTTCCAAGCACAAGTCTGAAGACAAGTCTAATGGTTCTATCAATGGACAAGTTCCAACTACCAATGGTCAAACCTCAGCGACTATCGCTTCACCAGAGTTTAGCACTTCAAGAGGTGTAAAGAAGGCCGATGCTGATGAATTTTCTCTCGGCGCAGCTCGTAATGAAAGTGATAAGACCAATGACTCTTTTGGTCGAGCTGACTTCAACAGATCAACGGACACCGGTTCATTCGGCGGTGTTGGAAAAGGTGTACATATTGCTAGCACAGAATCTAACGATCAGGATTTGTCAAATCCTCTCAAGTCTCAAGATGCAATCGGATCTGATGATACCAGAAACTTTGGAAAACTCCCAGGTTATAGCCACAACAACAAATTAGCCAAAGAAACGGAATTTTCAAAGAATTCTACTGGTGCGACATTGACCAAGCAGGCTAGCAATGACGGTTCGACAAATGAAGAGGTGGGTTCAGTCCGTGAAGCTTTAGAGAAGCTTAAAGCTTCAAATTCATGGTACGAAACTGAACTCGCTGCTGCTCGAGATCAGGGATATGTTCCTAGCAGTCGTGCCCCTGTTGATGTGTTGAAGCTGCGTCGTGTATCGCAAAGAATCACTCAAGATACCACTGCATCTTTGTCGGAACGAGACATTTTGGTTGCTGCTCTTGCTGAGCTTAAAGAAGAGTTGCAGCATGTTCAAGCAAATGTGAAGACAGAGATGGAGGCAGCTTCTCAGAAGATCACTGCAGCCGAAAGAGAAAGAGATTATTATAAATCTTTAAGTAGTGGTGATGACACTGTGGGGGCAACGGGAACGAGCAAAGATGTTGGTTCCTCAGGAGCTGCTCACAGTGGAGATTATACTGCTCTTGAACAGCGAGCGCGAGACCAGGCTGACAAGCTAATTTTGGTTGAACACGAACGTACAAAGCTGCGATCTGAACTTGATCGTTTGCTTTCTAGGAACAAAGAGATTGAGGCTACTACAAATGATCATGTCAATGCTCTGGCAGCTGCCGGTGCTGCTGCTGCTGCCTCGAAGGCTCACATCGAGGACCTTGGTAGACATGTCGATGCTCATACTCAAAAGATTTCTGAGCTACAGGCTGAAAACAGAACATTGAAAAACAACCTGCTAGAACTTCAGGATGAGCTTGAAAATACACGAAGCGAGGCCTCCAGGCACAAAGAACTAGCAGAGCAGCATTACAATAGGGCTATTCAATCTGATGCTGCTCTGAGCTCCGGAATCAACAATATTGTTAGTCATTGGAGTGTGCGTAAGGAGTATTACGACAAGAGTCTCAACGATCCCGTGAGTGGTACTTCAGAAAAAGACCTTGAGTCCATGCTATCGAGTGTCAGAGAGGAGCACAGTGTCGAAACTGAAAAGCATAAGGCCGCTTTACAGGAAGCTCTTGCTGAGATAGAAGACTTGAAGGAGAAGATCAGTGCTACTGATAGTAAGCATTCACAGCTGCTTGATGAACGAGACACTCTTGAACGAAATTTGGGAAGTGCAAAATCAGAACTCGAACAGCATTCTCTCCAATTAGAGGCTCATCAGAGCAAATTTAGAGAGTTGAGTGACGAGCACAGTGCCTTGCGTGACAAATATTCGTCTGAGTCGTCTGAAAAGGCTGATTTCCAGCGACAGCTGAAGCAAATCACTGAGGAGCACAATACTAAGTATCAAGAGCTCGAAGCTGATTACAACAAGAGTTTGCAATATTTCAAGAATCAGGAGATGGCACTCTCCAAGACTCGTGAGGAGCTGAGCAGATACAAGGAACAAAATTCGCGACTCCAGAGCAAGCTTGATGACATGTTGCTGCAAGAGAAGGACATTTCTGCTGATGTCAGCAACAGCTCTGTCAGCTCAGACTACGGTACTAAAATGAATCAGCGTCATTTGGACCTGCAGCTTCGTGATCTTCGAGCACAGGTGATTATTCTTCAGGAAGAGCGAGATGAGTTGAAGTCTAAATCTCTCGAACTCCGAAAGGCTCAGATCAATCATTCTGCGGATCTTGAATATGCACAGTCTGAAATCCAGCGCCTATCAGCAGAGAACCGTAAACTGTCTCAAGCAGTTTCGTCCTCGGGCTCTAAAGACTCCACTACCGATCCCACCACCGGGTTCTCACTGGATAGTTTCAGCAATGAGCTTGAGCAGCTACGAATTGATCGGGAAAGAACAAAGGAGTAAAAGCAACAAAAGTAGCACACAAAAATTGTGTCTGCAAAATGTATTCTAAATAGCTCTGGCAATGCCGCTTTGACGCTTTGCCGCTATGCCGCTATGTGCATGTTGAAATGATATATGGTCTATAAATTGGTTTTTCTTTCTTATTTACAACTCGGCGTCTTCCTCCTTAGCCGCCGGCTTGGTATTATGGGCTATAAAAGCAACCACTTGTGCGACTTGGCTCTTAGTGTTTGGAACGTAGTGTCCGCCAGGATGACGGAGGATGTTTGCATTGACAAACGAGTCGGCCAAAGCTTCCGAGCGCTCTTCGGCAACCACCGAATCCAATGATCCAAAGATATGCAGCGACGGAACATCAATAGGCGCCGAATAAAACTTTTGATATTCTTCAGGAACAAGTTTGAAACCAGAGTAGAGAACAGCAAACTTAAGAGGGTGCTCGGCGTCTATCAGCTCCTTCCAGCGGGAAGCTAAAACTCCAACCAAACCAGAGCCCTGAGAGAAGCCCACCAAGCCTACAAACGGGCCGTCCTTAGCAACACAGGTTTTTACAGCGTCAATTGCATCGTCAAGCTTATAGAATTTCGGGTTTGATTCGTTGTGGCTCCACCATGCCAGCATTTCCTCCTGCTGAGAGTCTTCCGAGATGGGGTGCAGCAGATCACTTGGCTGGAGCTTGACAGGAGCGTCTAGAAAGACCGTTTCAAAGCCGGCTTTTTTTAGCTGTTTTCTGAGCCCAGAAGCCTTTTTCGCAAAGAGCGATCCACTTTGCGTGAAGCCGTGAAGAAATAGGATCTTTGGTAGAGCAGTAGACATTTTCTCTAGACGCTGGCGGCAGTTTCAATGCGTGTGTGTGTGCACGGAAAAATCCACTTACTAGGCGCCCGCGCTATATAAGGATTATATTGATGGTGTGTAATACTGACACAACTAGAGGTGCGGCGAACTGAAATATTGCCTCCCGATAGTGAAAAAAAAAAAAAAAATAAATAAGAAATATAGTAGAGCGTTGAAAAAACCAGGCATAAATATCAAATTTATATCAACACCATGAGACGCAGCTGTATTCGACTTGGGCGTTTGAGCTATTCGAAGAGGCGGGCGGATCCGGAAGTCTATGGTAGGCTGATCGACGAGAATGACAAGAGTGTCGAGATTCTAGAGCTGGTGCCAGGCCATGGAGGTGATGAGCATCAGGTTCGGCAGCAGCAGCAGCCAGAGCGGCAAAAGACGCCCAGACTGAACCCTCTAACGCTCAGCGGCAAATCGACAGGTTCTACATTAGTACAGGTGCCGTCTGTTTTGAGCGATGTGATCAGTCATCATACTTGGAATGTTAGTCCTAAGAAAATGAGAGACAATGCTGCAAAGTACTACATGAATCTTCACGAAAATAATGAAGAAGGTGGCCATAAGGTTACTGAAAGTATACTAGATGTGGAGACCCATCTTACGGGGATTTTTCTGAAGAATTATGCTAGTCTGAACAATGTTTTGAAAGAGCTTTGTAGAAGAAGACCAGAGTGGACCCCGAAATCCGTTCTTGACATTGGATACGGCCCTGCCACTGGTATTCTAGCTTTGAATGAGATATACAAGGTCTCAGAATTGGAAGACCCGGGTCTCCGAGTAGCTACTGTTATTGGCCATGATTCTATGCTTAAGAGAGCTCGAGCCATGCTCAAAGCTCAGGGAGATGACAAAACGATGGTACTGGATCAGCTTCCTGGAAATGAGAATACACGTAATCAGTTTGATCTGGTGATAGCTACACATCAGCTAGTTGCTGACATGGATCGACATGTCAGGCAAATGACTGATCTGCTCAACCCTGGAGGCATGTTGGTGCTTGTTGAACGGGGTGATCCTTTTGGATTTGAGAGAATTGCAAGGGCCAGACAGGTCCTACTTCGACCGGAAAATCACAAAGACGATGGATCATTAGCTGCCGAGCGAAAATTCCATGGCGACTCTTTGCAAGTGGTGGCTCCTTGTGTTCATCATGGAAAATGCCCATTACAAGTTGGCGGTGACCTGCGAGCAAGTAGTACCAATCCGGGCCATTTCAATTGGTGTCATTTTGCTCAGACAGTGCAAAGACCCAAGTTTGCTCAGGAGCTGAAAAAAGGCTCGGCTTTGGGTCAGCAATGGGTCGAGCCTGGACGGGGTAAAGGAGGAAAGACTCTTGCTGGCAGTGGGCGGCCGTTTGGTAAAAGTTTCGAAACTGCTACTCATAGCTATTTGATTATTGAGAAGAATCCCAAAAAAGCCTCGGACATTCAAGACCGTGCACGGATTCTGCGGGCTCCCATGAAGAGAGACAAGCACGTTATTATGGAAGTATGTGCACCTTCAACGCAAGTTGAACACTGGACTGTTACCAGCTCTTTTTCCAAGGAGGCCTATCATGATGCTCGTAAAGCTGAAGGAGGTGATTTGTGGGCCCTTGGAGCCAAGACGATTCAAGAGCGAGGAGGAAATAAGTCCAAGTTGGAACGGGTCAGAGAAAAGGTGAACAAGAGCTCCGCTCGAAAAGGTGCAATGTCCAAGAAGAAGATTGGTCGAGTCCAGAGTGATTTGGAAGAAAAGGCATGGAACCGACGGGTGCGATCGGAAAAAAGAAGTCTGGATGGGGAGACGGGGGTTCTGGAGGCTCTGCAATCGGCAGAAGGGGATTTCAAATAGCAAAGCTTCTAAAGATTGATATTTATTGGTACGGCAACCAACCAAGGCTGGTGTTGAGGTTTATTTGAGAGGGCTGAATTTCAGAGGCACCAGGATGTTGCTTTGCATGGAGTTGATGAGTTTGACGGTTTCATGAGTGGTTTCGGCCCAGCCTTCGAGCTCCCAGGATTTGTCTCTGCTGAGACGACGATGTTCAAGATCTGCAAATTGCCAAAGATGATGTACCTGGTTGAGCTCACCGAGCTGGTTGAACCAAGCTCCGACTGGCTCCATCACCTGACGTCTCACTTCGAGACCCTTTCTCCAATGCTGTTCCCAATCCAAAAGCTTTCCTGCCTTGATGTTATATGAACGGAGCTCAAAGATTCCTCCTAGTTCTCGAGGAGCAGCAGTTCCGCCCCAAAAAGAAAACTCCTGCATGATGGAGGATTCTCTAGAGCGAAGAGTGTTTCGAAGTTCTCGAAGATACTCCAGGTATTTGGGATTCTGGTGAATCGACATTTGAGTGTGGTGGAATCCCGGGTAGCCGCGATATTCCCAAATATGAACAAAGGTGTCCATATCACCAACGACAGTTCGCCATGATCCCACCAGATGGACATCGTTTCGAGGATCCTCGGCAATCTGTGGATAAACTTCGGTCACCAAATCCAAATAGTTGGTGCTTTTGGATGGAATTGTTTTGTGAACTGTGAGCTCATGAACGTATTTTCCCCGCATTATTTTTTTGGAATAAGATGACTCCAAGTCTTCTTGTTCCCGGCGAGTTTTGGACGAGCCAAACAGAAAGGATTTCACCAATCCGTCCTTGATATTCTGCTTGTTGATTGCTTCAATGCTGTCATCCTTGCCAATGGCTCTCAGCTTCTCATTATCCTTGATGCCTATGTTGGTTAGCTCTTGTATATAATTCATAATTCAGGCCATTGAAGAAGCAGCATGCTTTTTCTTGTACATAAAATAAAAACAATTGGTTTCGTTGGTCAACGACAATTGGGATTTTCAATGTTTGTAGGCGCTGTTGCGTTGGCGGCAGTGCTCTAGCGCTGTATATTTGTGCGTCTACCTACTATCTTCTGACTGATACTTGGTAAGATCCACGCTCTTAATCTGAGCAAATGATGGTAAACGCTTGGCTCGAACAATCAAATTGGCTCTCATTTCTTTCTACTGAAAAACTGAATTTACTTTATGGAGGAAGGGAACTTTTCTTATATGGGCTGGCTTCCCTTTAAATAAGCACACACCCTGTCTGCGGGGTATAGAGGCGGGGCGAAACGATGATGGAAGGGGGAGTTGGCTCCGAGTGCTTATCGATAACATTGCATCGCAATAGGCGGCCCGTATGGTGGATGATTGTACGACTCCGACAGGTAGCAAACAGCTAGTGAAACAAGAGTCTGCTTTTTATAATTATAAGTGTCTAGTTTGCTATTTGGGCTTTGCTTTCTTCACCGTCGATAGCCCGGCCCGGGTGCCTGATAGCTATTTTGTACCCTGAAAGCAAGGCCCCTGAGAAATGCTGTGACACACATGTCAGGTGATGGAGGTGGAGCCAATTGGTTGTGGGACCAACAGTGGGGAATGTAGTTGGATTTTGAGTGGCGCATATGCTTAATTGCTGCTCAACCAACTTGTGCTTGTGCTTGTGCTTGTGCTTGCTCGAGGACTCCCCGTGGGTTTTGACAAGGTGCTTGCCAGTTGCGGCATTGATGGAAAGCCGCCCGCCCATGTGACGCCTATCATTGTCTGAATATAAAGAAGCATAATGTGCTGACTAACCGGTTACCTATGCACAAAGCACAAGGTTTGCTGCAGGTTTGAGGTAAATATATGAAGATTGAGTAGACGGAATTAATCACCATGTGTATATTTATTTGAGAAGATTCTGTACGTCTTATGAGTTGGCTGTAGTCTGGACGACAGCGATGGGTTCTAGAGACGAATGTGGTAAAGACGTAGAAACAAAGACTAAAGCGTTTGTGGTATCATTACTAATATATGTGGATGAATCAAGCAGAGATTAAATCCAACATGGGTGTACGGAACAGCTCTGTTTGTTTTAGACCTAGCGGGCCATGTGTCTAAAAACATATTTTCTGAATTGATCAATTTTTTATCACTACTGAGACTGATACTGAGACTGTTGCAGATATGCGTCCCTTATGGCCTTTATGGTTATCAAAATGCATTCGACTCCGCTACGCAAGCACTTTTGAAAAAAAAAAACTCAAACTCAAAAATTATGAAATATCATTACGACAATTTCAATAACGTCGAAGTCTCATGATTTAAATATGAATTCTGCATGCTTCGACTCTCCGGTTCAAATTCCCCCTTTTGGAATGATGAATAATCATACTTTTTGTAGCATAATGATACTTACAAAATCATCAGAGCATGAGAACACATTGAACTTCTCACCTGCCAACAAGGGCTACTCAGAATGGGATTTTAAAATCCTAAAGTCACATTTTATTGGTTGTAGTTGAGTTGAACTTTCACTCTGTTTGAAACTAGTGCCTTCAATAAGCTAAATGATGGCTGCTCTACCAGGAGCTACACTTATTGCTCTGGATCTTCCTCCAGATCACCTTTTGGGAATCGATACTCAGTTTTTCAACTCAAATGATATATTCAAAGGTATAAAAGCGATTCCAAAAGGCCTTCATCTTTTTCATTGGGGAAAAGATCAGATGAGTGTTCGGCATGGTCAGTTTTTTGAAGCCCAAGATGGCCAAATGTTGCTCTTTCGTTGGCACAATGAAACTGAAATGATGGAGTTTGCTGATAGTCCGAGCTCATTTGGTTTTGATCCTCGTCCCAGGCTTGGTGAATTTATACGCTTCATGATCCCATATCCACAGGGCCTAGAAGATAAATGGAGAAAGGTGCTCGGGCCCAGCGTTACGTCGGCACAGTTACAAAGAATTGTTCCGGGAGGCGCGGTTTCTTCTATAAGCTCTTCCAAAGAGGAAAATGATATGCTCAGAGAAAGCCTGGTTCAATCAGCCCAACAGCGTGCAGAGAGGAGTGGCCGTGAATTGGAAGAAGATCAGATCATTCAGTCAATGATTGATGAGCAGGCTACTGAGGATCGAGAATTCCGTTTCACTCATATTGATTCCAAAAAAACATGGGGCCCAAATATGGTTGGCTCTGCAGTGACCGAGAACTACTTGGATAAAAGTTGGTATTTGAATAGCGTGATATTGAGAGAGAGCACTATGGAGCTGCTACTTTCTGAGATGCAAATATGTTTTTCTATTATGATGGTCTTTGCCAATTACTCCTGTGCTGAGCAGTGGAAACGCATAATATCACTCTTCTCAAAATGCAAAAAGGATGTGGCCATAGACACCCAACGATATATTGCGGTACTAAACATTGCACGGAAACAACTAGAAGAGTGTCCGATGGAGTATATGCATGATCTTTTGGGAATTACCTTCTTGGTAGATTTGTTTTCGGATTTCAACCGATGTATCACTAGCTTTAAAGACTCGTTCCCGATCAGTGAAAGTATGTTGGAGCTGCAAAACAAACTATTAGCGTTTCGTCAAACTCTTGTCTCACGTCTGGGCATCGAATTGGGAGAAAGCGGATCAGATGATGAAGACGATGAAGATGAGAAGCCCACGGTTGTTGAGCTATGAACTAAGATCGTGAGATCTTGACCAGTCACTTTGCGCGAACTGCTTGAATTTCCACTCGACTTGTACACCGCTGTCACTGTCATACATGCCTATTACTGGAAATCCAAGTGGTATGCTGTTGTTTCCTTCGACGATCTCTAAAAAGGGCTGGCCATGCAAATCTGCCTTTGGTACAGACGTCTCCAGTCCTCGTTTGTTTAAAATTTTAACAGTTTTAGTGCTATCAAACTGAAGTGATATTTGAACCTGGAGGTTTACCTGGGATGTCGATTTCAACCGAAGCCAGTATCTGTTGTCAAATAGGAGCCAGGATGTCCACTCGTTAGTCAGCAAGACTTTCTTCTTACAAGAGGATTGCTGGTTTCTGAATATGCGGGCGCGCGAAATGTCAATGGCATACCTTCCTGACGCCTCTTTTGTATATTTGATGATAGTGTTGCCGTAAGTGGGTAGGATGTCGCCGGGTTTATGGGATTTCAACTGTTGCTGGAGATCGTCGATGCTAGATAATCGATAAGCCAGCTCAAGAGGACTGACGATTTGCAGCAACTTATATAGATAAATGCATTGGAAAGAAGAGGGCTTTGCCTGGAAATCTTGGGGTAATAGGCAGTGAAGACTTCCCAGTTGCTCGTTTATCTGTAATTCTCCGTTCAGCCTGGCCTCATTCATAGTTCGCTCAACTTTAGCTTCGGTATCGAAGCGTTTTTTTCTCAAAATTTTGAGTGTCGTTGTCAGTTCATGATTGGTTAAAGCTTGAGGTAGTGATTTCTGGGAAAGCAGATGTCGCACAGAGTTTCTTACTGTAAGTGTCACGTCCTTGTTAGTTGGATCCTCCACCCAAGAGACATTATTAGCTCGACATAAGTCATATAAATCGCTCTTCTGTTGCTCAATAACGGGCCTCAGAAGTGTGATCGGACCATCAGTATTTGGATCCAACATGCTGCTATCGTACGATACGTCGTTCATACCAGCCAATCCGTAAAGCGAGCTTCCCTTTAACATTCGAAAGAGTAAAGTTTCCAACTGATCTTCCCAATTATGAGCTATGCATAGATGCCTTATAGAGAGATCATGGCATTTGTTCAGCAATAGCTGCCGTCGCATGACTCGAGCTTGTAACTCAAAATCTTTTTGCGGAACAACATTCCTGGGCCAGTCGATTCTCAGAATATGATGGTTTTGAATTCCAATTTCCTTTAAATTGTTGCCCACAGCAAGGGCCTCCGATTGACTTTCGGACCGAGCACCGTGATCTACTGTAAATGCATGGATTCGGCCCGGTGAGATACTCTGGATGACAGAAAACGCCATTGCCATGGAATCCACACCGCCGCTCACCGCTAGGGCAATAGGCACATCTCTCTGAAGTTTTTTGAGCAACTCCATATGATTTTTTCAAAGGTTTCGTCATAAAGTGACTGTAGAATCAAGGCTGAACCTGCTGGAAAAGTTATTGGCGACAAATACGGTGATTATGTAATGTTCCGATCCGCTCTACGGGGCGATATGATAACTATGGTCTTTGAAAAGAAAGTTTCATCAAAGAGTGTATTAAAAAAATCGCTATCACAAAAATAAGAAAGGCTTTACCCGGGGAATTAAATGTTTACTTGAAAAATATGAATTGTAGGGTCGTTTGGTGCGATGCTTTCTCGCCAATAGAAAACTTGGTCAACTCTTGAAGCAGGAACTCCACACTGCCAAGCGGAAAAAAACTGAAAGCTTAGAAGGCACCTTTCCTTGGACCAAAATATCCTTCTGGCGCGTCCAGTGTAGCATTGAATAGAGAGCATCCGGCATAGTCACATCCCTCATACATGACATTGTTACCCCACCAATCGACACTAGCAATATGTTTGTAAGATGTCGACCAAAACATGATAAAGGCCGACCAGGCTAGTCCCGAGCTTAGTGCAGTGTATAGCAGATAATTGTACTTCTGCCACCATGGTAAGAGCTTCCGTCGAATATATCCGTTAAACAACCAAGCAATATAAAGGTTTCCGGTGTTATAACTTAAGTTTGAAGAACCCCAGCTTACACAGCCGCCAATAATTAGCAGGATGTTAACTTTTTCTCCAATCTTAGGCCATTTAAGTTTCAATAGCCAGAATGGTAATGGCAGAAAAGCTCCAATCAAAAAGCAGTATTTCATGGCGGGATAGATTCGATTGAAAATACGCTCGGGTCCGATCACACCCCAGACCACTGCAGAATTGAAGAAAGTTCTTGTGCTTTGACAAATGAACTTCTGCTTCTGATCAGGGGAGCAGTAATCCTCAATACCACCAGTCACTTGGAAATTGACAATTGCAACTTGAACAAATGAGCAGATTATAACCGCCAGTACTTGGACTCGGAATAGAGATCTTGGCGGAATTCTGGTATACAGTGCTTGCTTCTGGTTAGTCACATAATTGTCTGCTTGAGAGAGAAAGTTCGTAGCATAGCATTTTCCGATCATCAGGGCATTGCCGTTTCCAGGAAGTGCATATCCAAGGATAAGCTCAACAATCACATTGACGTCCCACATAGTGTTAGTGATGGAATACAAAATTCCGAATGGTATAACAAATATAATGTTGATTCCTAAACCAAAAAATATGACCCAAACAGGTGTCTGAGTGTCTGGGTAGCATTTGACCGAGATGATCGCAAAGACAATGGAGAGAAGTAAAATAACCATGAACCACCACTCAGGTACTTCTTTACAATGTTTTTTGACATAAAGGGTGAAAGGATCATTAAACGTTTCCAGCGTCTTCCTAGGGTTGCGAAGCGATCTAGCCAGTGCCTTTATACCAGTTACAATTGGTCTCCAGTATTCAAGTAGTGCATATACAAAGCTGGCAGGATATAAAAGAAAAAATGAGCCATAGTTTACCAAGTTTCCTGCACCATAGAATGGAGGTGAATAAGCTTGATACTTTGTCTCGTCTAGTTCCAGACGATTATTGAGGACATGCCTAACAGAATATGGCTCCCCTGTGTTAGAATACAACAAATTGCTGTTGATTGGAAGATATCCAGTCCATCTTGAGTTTGTATACCAAATAATCAGAATGGCAAAGAATGAGATGATGAGCCCAATCCAATAGTTGTGTGTTGCCCAGAGGGGTGTAACCATTCCACTTCCTCCAATTACATTCCAGTCAAACGTCGGAATTGGATTTAGCCCCAAACTTTTGAATGATCCCGTGACTGCTGCTAGATTGGTATTGCCAGGTGAAATCCATGTCATCCAGTTGAAGTTCGACAATGCGCCGAACAAGAAGTCAGGAACCCAATACCATAGAAAGCTGACAAGAAAAAATATCCAAAAAAATGGATATCTACTGAGAGTCCATCCATTTATATTCTCCTTCTTTTCTTTTTGAGTCAGGGATCGATTTAACGCTATGGTGGGCAGAACACCATACCACATGCACTTGACAGGATAAGTCAAGAACACTCTGCAGAGACCAGCAACTCCAAATCCCATCATCTGTGAAGACAATGTCAGAATTATCTGATAACCAAATTTCTTTGCAAAATCAAAACCAAAAAATACTGGACTATATTGCGACACAATCACATACGCAGAATATGGCGTTCCAGCTGCACTTGACATCATTAAGGTGCATAGCATTTGCTCTTTGAATGTCCAGACACCTGGATTCATAGAGAAAGGAACTCCCCATATACTGAAGCTCCACTTTGGTAGATATTCAGTAAGTTGACCTGTAGGTGCGATCAACAGTTGCAAAGCTAGAGACGACAAACCAATTGAAGGGAATCTGTTGAAGAAAAAGGTATCAATCACAGATCCAGCTAGAGCATAAAACAATCCAATAATATACACTCTGAGTGACTCGCAGCGCTCTTCATAATCATCACCCATAGTAGTGACGGCTCGCACTTCTGGATAAGGAGACCAGTCAGCTATGAGTGCAGCCTCTAAACGAACATCAAATTCATATTCATCAGGAGTCCCTTGATATTCTTGAGGAGCTTCTAGCAGTGCCTTCATGGTTTCTCTAGTTTCCCAGCTAAAGTTGGGATCGTCCTTATGATGCTCAAGAGCTTCAGCAAGAATCTGTTCAGCGTCCTCTAGTGAGCGATTGCCCATTTTGTTGACGACATACTCCACATCTGATGAACTAATGTCAATCTTTTCTTTGACGGCTTCTCGTTCAAAATGTGAGACGAAATGGTCACTCACGCTCACAGCGACGATAGGCTCTTTTTCGACAACCACCTCACCTAGTATTGAGTCTTCGCTTCCTGTCTTGAAAGGCATTGCTGGAAAGAAACTTGATTAATATGTCCTACTCATAAAGAGCCATTGATTGAGTATTTAAGCTCCTTTCTTGATAAGCATCGGACCGCCGTCAATCCATATATACGGAATTTACCGGTTTACCGAGTCAAAGTGCTGAAATTTTGGTTGCATATCACCTCAATCTTCTGGATGGAAATAGTTTCTTTTTAAAGAGAAGAGATTATGTCGCACCAGAGATAAGTTTTATTGTCAAGACTGTCCAGGCTGGACAGTTCTAGTAATTTCAAGAGATTCAACACATCGATTCTTCTTGGCTAGTTTGAGCCAAGAAGAAGCCAAGTTTTACAGCTTCTTTTGAGCCAAATATATTTCGAAATTAATAATATTTTTAACTATTTTTCAGTATTTTTCATATCTGTAATTGATATCTCTCTCAAGAAAAGCACCGGGTCAACAATACCTGATTTCGTGATCGCAATTGATGTGTGAGATATGCACGGCGCTAGCCCCTAGAACTACTGATAAAAGAACAAATAAAGTTGAAGCTAAGTTTAGAGGGCGCTTTAATGAATATTACTGTTGGGGAAAATGCTAGTAGATCTTGCTAAATATGAATTCTTCAGTAATACCAACCTATACATGTCGCAAGTAGTGTTGACCGCTGTAATGTAAAATTGTGAATTTGATCATTAAGAAAAAGATACAGGCTGGTGTCTATTTAGGATAATAGGAAAATTTGGTGCCGTTTCACCATGCGACTGCTAGACTTGCCAAGGCATCAACTCTGAGGGGTAGCTACTTTCGTGTTCGTTAAAATTAGGTGATTTGTGTCTGTTGAACTCCATCGGAAAGATAACAAGATAAAGCATGGAATTTCAGAGATACGAGAATATTGGAAATGATTATATTTTTCAAATTATATTTAAATATGAGCTGCTGTAATTGTCGTCAGAATAGGATATTTTGTAGATTCTTGTGATGTCAGTCAAAGTTAATGAATCAGGGCGCCATCGAGAGGCTTGAGTGATTTACGTAACGGCTTCATAAGCTTTTCAAGAAATTGCAGGGATTAGCCCCGCTGTCACGCAAAAAGACTGCTTTTTTTAAAAAAAAATCTTATCTTGTTGCAGTATCAATAATTATCTCTCAGCTGATTTTTGTTATATCTGACTAGTGCAGGCGGCCTGCTTTGCAGTGAGCGCAGGATCAGCATGGGTCAATGTCGTGTCAGCCTCGCACTATGGCAGCCTTCTTGATCTGTTCTCGCTGAACAACTTCTTTTCTTTAATTCAGCAGTAGAATGCAAGTTTTACCAGCGGGGCAGACCAACGATATCGAAGTCCTTTGGGATGATCAGAAAAGGATTAATGAGTTTTCGAAATTGAACTCAAGATTAGCCGATCTAGAGGAAGAGATCAAGGGTTTGGAGATTGAAAAGGAATACGTCGACGATGCTATGATGGAATTAGAATTAGTTGACGAGGAAGACAAAGTGCAGTATAAAATTGGCGACAGCTTTGTGTTTTTGTTGCAGCCAGCAGCATTGGAACGATTGCAAAGCGATTCTGAGAAAATCGATAGCAAATTGGAAAAACTCAGAGGCAATGTCTCTGGTGTTAATGAGAGCATGGAAGAGCTCAAGAAGCATCTATATGCAAAATTTGGCTCTGCTATTAATTTGGAGCGTTAATTTTTATATTTTCTAAGCTTAATGGATTGGTGGTTTCTGTGGATCATGGCATTTTTTTATTCTCACGCTGGACCTGTAAGCAGCTTTGTGAGCTGGATTACTGGGTTTTATTCTTGTTATTGAATCAGTTGCTTGTAATGCTTCTAGCAATTGATCATCAAACATGCAAAGATCTTCTTTTCATAATTAGCTTGGGCAGGTTCTCATTGAGCACAATTGTAGGAGCAAGTAGCGTTATAAACCGCCATCCACTCAAGCGATAATTCCTGTATGGATAAGCTTTTTTTTTTTGGAAACATGCAGTTCAAATTTTTTGCAATTGTATTTTGAAATAATTAAACGCAATGAATGGAACTGGGAGATGCCACAACTATAGGTATATCATCATTTGTGGTCATAAATATCAGCACTATAATTTACTCTGGAAGCAAGTATGCGTACTACTTGGAGCTGATGTTTGGTAAACCGTCAAAACACATGCTCCTAAATCAAAACACCAACAGCAACAAGCTATCTTACCAGTAAAATATATTAGGATATCACCTATAAGTGCAATTACTTTCATCAAGCATGGTCGACATATTAGCCTGCTATTTGAATGTTGTTCTAAGCTCCTATGTTAGATTCCACTGATACAGCCGTGTCATGCATTTTCCAAAGCAAAAATCACTGTAAATTTATTGTGGTGTTATTTTTAGAATATAAAGACAGAAATAACTATTTTGGGTATAGAATTATATTTATGTTATTGTTTTTGCAACACAAAAATAAAAATTAATGTATATACAGTAATATATAATTATGATATTATTACAACGGTAAAAAGTTCTTTCTATTTTAGAAGTTTAGTAGAAATATATAGTAAACTAGTACGAACAGTTCATTTGTATCCAAATTGAGAAGTATTATATAATATTTTTATTCAATTTTGATGAGAAAATACTAAAAACCATTTGAGTCTGAATTTGATATTACCTGCCGTTCGTAGCTAGACACACCACAATGCATGTTTATAGAATCTATCTTTGTAGGATATATTCGCCATTTAATGAATTACGTTGATAATTGATGAGAAGCTAGAAAAATTATCATGCGCGAAAGCAGTGCTTTTCAAGCTAAAATGTATCCTCCTTTAGGGTATAATAAGTACGTTAATTCCGGGCCTGGATATATGTTTCTAATTGTTCCTATCGACCACAAAACAATTTATTGTGCTACTTAAGTTCCATCACTACTAAAGCTTATAACTTTGAGGAGGACCGAAATAACTTGGTCTTTCTCCTCCAAAATCCAGAACAATCTTTTGAAATACAACTGCCGGTTCCAATGCCCAAAGACGAAGCTTGTGAGTACCGGCTGGAATATTAACTTCTGAACTTCTTTTCCAAATGTTTCCGGCTACGCCTTCTTCCCAGTCCTCAGGAACAAGCTCGTCATCGTTCTTGATTGGTGCGATCTCGACTGTGATTGGTGCTTCATCATCAATCGAAAAAGCATATGCCAGCTGATTGTGATTTCCCTTGATATTCAATGATGGAGAACAGTACAAGGTGATTTTGCTGTTAAGCTTTTCGGTAAACTTTATGAAGGAATACTCCAAGAATGGCCCAGTCGTGCATTGCTGGCTCTCTGATGTAGCAGGATGAAGTGTGATTCCACCAACATCTCGTCCTAACTTCTGCACTGTGGTATAAGAAATGTTTTGAGACTTTGCTCGAATCTCAGCATTCTCAGCATTGATGCTAACATGGCCGTCAGATTCAACAAAGCCAGTGAACCCTTGTGGTAGAGCAGGATAGTCAATTGGGATATCGATTCGAGGGTAAGAAGACACGAAGCCTTCTTTGACAAGTTTCTCAAGCTCTTTTTCTGATTCTGCAGTAACCAAGTAAACAAAGCTACTTGCTGGAGCACCGGGTGTCAATTTGCTCCAGTCGACAGTTACTGTAACAGTGAGGTCATCCTCGTAACTCTTGCTAATGCCCTTAGATATGTCCAAACTCAAAAACTCATCCTTAGCGATAAGAGACCAAAAAGTCGGTATATCTTTGTTAGACCGGGAAAAGACATCAATTTTTCTGCACTGTTCTCCGCATTTTGAAATGGGTGGGGCAGTCAGTACAGTTCCACTTAGCTCATGGTATCGATCATCTCCCGGAAGCGAAGCAAAGCTAGCTTCAGTAGAGATACCAACTCTTCCAGTCAACCCATTTCTCTTGTTCTGAACATACACTAAAGGTGGTAAAACATCCCTCATAGGTTGTTGCCAATAGTTATAGCCAAGGTGTGTCTGATCCATCATATGATTCCATTTGCCATCAAGCTGTGCATGATATTCATCAGTAATCTCACTGTCCTTCTCAAAATCCTTCAAGACCAATTCCGCATAGTGGTTTGTGGAAGATCGTCTCTGTTCACCATACAGATTGTTTTTGGCACTGTTTATATGAATTCGATAGACAGTGAAAGCTGCCTTTATGGGGTGTAAGATCATCTGATAGAAGCTGGGTTTGACTGGATCCGACAATTTGCTGTAGACGGACAGCGCTCTCTTCTCAAGATCCTCCCAGCTCTTCCAAACTCGCTCTGCTTCAGAATAGTTGACTACGCTGAATGTCTCGGGGTCAACCAGCTCATACTTTTTCCATGAAGCATGCTGAGAATAGGTGGTGATGATATCAGCAATTTCCTGACTATCACTCGCACCAAACACCTCTTGAGCCCAGATAGCAGACCACTCCTCCACTGATCTGTACTGTCCAATATCGTAAGCAAGATCAAAGTAGAGGCACATAGGCATCTCAACAGGTTTAAGGTCGCCGACGTTCAAGATCCACAGCTTCTTGGCTCCATACTCGTGAGCCAGATTTAGCTGTTCAAATGTTCTATGCAGAGAAACAGTGTTCAGCCACTTGTAGTCTCTTGGGTCGCCAACGTAGTCAAAATGATAGTAAAGGCCAGCTCCTCCTTTTCTTTCTTTCTCTTTCTGAAGCGGCAGTCTTCGAATATTACCCCAGTTATCATCGCACCACAGTAAAATGACATCATCAGGTACTCGCATGCCACTATCAAAATATCCCTGTACTTCTTTGTAGATACACCACATCTGAGGAATCTCCTCCAGAGGTTTTTGGAAATTCTCTTCCAGTAGACGTCTCTGCACCTCGACCACCTCTTGTAAAACCTTGACAGCTTCTTCTTTTGGCAGTTCCATCTCAAAATCATCATATCCTCTCATAGCCAAATTGAAAACAGACTCATACTTTTGTGCTCGCTTGATACCCAAATCAAAATATGGCTCGATATTCTCTTTGTTGAGATTCCACTGCCAAGGGCCCTTGCCAAATTTGGGCCATTCATGCGTAGCTCTCATCAAAGGCTCAGTATGACTAGTACCCATGACTACTCCAAAAGCATCAGCTAAAGGCTGACTTTTCTGATCATCGACACAAAAATGACTGGCCCACATACATGGCCACAGGTAGTTCGCTCGTAATCTCAGAACGAGCTCGAACACACGACGATAGAAGTCAGAAGTGAAAGGAGATCCATACTTGGTGATCTCAAACTTCTCACTAGCCCAATTTGTGAGACAAGGCTTCTCGTCATTCAGGAAGAAACCTCTGTAATAAACTGATGGGGTCTTTTGCACTATAGCAGCAGCCCGCTTGATGTAAACAGCTTGTTTCTTCTCCACATGTACATCTGCCCACCAGTAGAACGGCGAGACTCCGATTTCTCGAGAAAGCGTATACAGACCAAAAATAGTACCTCGTCTATCACTTCCCACAATGACCAAAGCCTCCTTGACACCTTCGGCTGGTGCACTCACAACAGTACTGGTGAAGCATTCCCATTCACCCTTGATACCTGAGACATCAATTTTGCCCTGTTGGACCAACTCATCGATGATTTGGGACTTCCCCAATGTTCCCGCTATGATAACCGTATTAGAAGAGGCACCATGGTGCTGGACCCCAGGAATGTCAAAGTAGTATGGCCCAGTGGTCTGGAACTCTCCAGCATGATCCACAGGCACCCGATACTCATACCGACCAGTAGACTCGGTAGCATTGGAAATTTCCACGGCCAATCCAGATCCGGTGACTTTATTAAAATCATCTGCCAAATCAGTGGCAGCTCTGATGACACCCCAGTCCTCTGCACCATCGAGGAGAATTTCCCCTTTGCTAAGGCCGCCGACCTGGAAGTTGTCGGCGCCCGGCGAAAACGTGACAATTCGCTGTTGGTTCATTTTCGCTTGTTAATCAAGCCCAATCCAATCAAGATATGCCACCTTTTATATACCTAAACAATCGTCATAATTGCGACCACATTTAGCCGATTCCCCGCGGTGTGGTGCAGTGCGGTAATGGCCATCGCCGCTACAATAGCCCCGCTCTACGTGGGGGCGGTAGACAACCATGGCGGTATTAAAAACTATTACATTTCCGCCGGAATTTTCTTACATTTTCAAACATAATGCACGTGGGTCTAAAGAAATTACTGCTTTTTGGTGATTCCATCACTAGGAGAAGCTTTGATCAGGATCAAGGCTTCAATCTGGCCCCGGCTCTTGCCAGTGGTGGGTAGCATTCTTACGCACACGCACCGGCTGTGGAGAGATAAGCTCAGCCAAGCTAATTGCCAATAGATTATAGCTGCAAGCTAGATGTCGTAGTACGAGGATTTGGTGGATATACTGCGGCAATGACTCGGCATTTGATAGGTCCTGTTCTAGATGATCTGGGATCTGGTGTCGAACTTATGGTAAGATATCCAAGATAATTGGTTCTTTATCATTACTATGATTAACTCTAGACTATTCATTTTGGTACTAATGATGCTTGTAACGAGTCCAGAGGTGTTACTGTGGAAAAATATCTAGAATCTCTCCGAGAAATGGTTCATATAGCGTCGGAACATAACGTGAAGGTCATCCTCGTGGGCCCTGCTCTACATGATCCTGTTGACCCTGAAACCACACGAAGCTCTGCTACCAATCGAGTGTATTCGGAAGCTGCAAAGCAGCTTGCAAAAGAGCTTTCTGTGGGATTTGTTGATCTTTGGACTGCATTTGCTAATTCTGTAGGCTATAAAGGAGACAGAAATGAACCTCAGCCATCGTTGAGCCATCTACTAGTGGATGGCATCCATTATACAGCAGAAGGATATCGCATCTATTACAATTCTTTGAAGGCAGAGATCAAATCAAAGTATCCGCAGTATGATTCGGATGATCTGGCCATGCAATTCCCTCCCTGGGATGAGATTGATGTCGAGGATCCTTCTAAGTCATTTGAATCCTGGAAATATTTCAATTGAATTATATTTTACTGTAGGTTTATGAATAATACATGTTTGTGATATAATCATGGGAGTCATTGGGCTACTGGTGATCTCTGTAATGAATGAATGCCAGCCAACATGTAATTCGGATGTTTCCTCCCATATTGATCTCACTTGTCATATCTTTTCGCCTCATCGCCTACTTCTCTTTTATTATCTATCATATATCAGTTGATCATCTATCATTTTTCATCATTATTCACCCTCTCTCTCTCCGCTACCCCTCCATTGATCTACCATCGTCACCCCGTAACACCGACGCCCCCGCGTTTTTCTTCGGCGGCGTATGGACCAATCACAGGCTCCACTCCCCGATATGTGGGGTATTGTTCACGTTTCCCTTGGATCTTATAGACCCGTCGGCTTTTTAAGCCGGCAATTTCATATTAATCCGAAATCACACCAACATCATTCTTTTGTCAAAGTGTCACGCTCGGTTTGCTCTTGAATGTGGCTTATTGCCTTTCTCTGTTCGTTCTCTTCCCGGCTCCTGTGCCAAGTGCCCCCATCCATTTACTTGACATTCTTCGTACCCCTCCCATTTTTTCCTCACCAATGTCTTGATCATGAGACTCCAGCAATCCTGTGCTCGCTGCCGAAGCAGAAAGCGCAAATGTGAACCAGTTGATGATCCTCTCACCGGTGAAAAGGTGTGTCGTGAGTGTTCCAAGTTCAATGTCCGCTGCTCCTTTGCAGCTTCTTCTCCATCGGGATCCAGCAAAAGGCCTCTGCTACAAGGATCCCAGCTTCCGCTGCCTGAAATGCCCGTTCTATTGGATGTCGTTGAAAAATATATCGAATATGTCCATGGTCAACCCCATTGTTTGTTCCATGCTCCTTCTTTGATGGAATCAGTCAAGAATAAGACTGCCTATCGTACTATTCTATATGGAATCATAGGTCTGGCAGCCCAGTTCTCATCTCTCTTCAAAGACCAATCCAAATACTCTCAGGTTATGTACATGAATGAAAGCAAAAGAGCGCTGAGAAACGAGGCTGATCACATTTGCCTCGAGAATGTCCAAGCTGCGGTGTTGGTCACCAACATCTGCTTTGCTCAAAACAAGCCAGCCCAGGAAATCATGTACTGTGGAATAGGAATCCGCATGGGTCAGATTCTCAAGCTTCACAAAGAGTCTGAAAATGATACTCCTCTTTTGCGTGAAACAAAACTCAGAGTCTGGTGGTCCTTGTTCATGGCCGACATCTGGACTAGTGGTAATATCGATGTTTCGGGGTTGATCTCTGGGCAAAGAGCTGCTTGTGAGTCTTACTCTCTTCCCTCTGCTGAGATTCTTTTTATCAAATTCAGCATGGTTCCCCCCAGCTTCCATGTCGATGAGTATCACTATGCGGCCCTTTGGCCAGAGATGATCAAGCTGGTGCGTATCTATGAGCATATTCAGGACCTGAACAGAGGACTCGTTTCTAATGGTTACTCGTCATATGATGAGGTTGTCCTGCAAGTGAAAGGTCTTCAGGAAAAACTTGATGCTTGGAGAGCTAGCCTTCTCCCTTGTCTTGTCTTTAATGTGCAGAATCTTCGGCGATTCATCCAGCTGGGGCTCGGAAGAATGTTTGTTTCTACCCATCTCGGCTACCACCACTATGCTTGTATCTTGTATTTCCAATTCCTGGATGAGAGCCAACCATTGACTCCCATACGAAAGCAGTACGCTGAGACTTGCGTTCAGCATGCTCAGGCTCAGGCCAAGATGATAGATATGGCTCTTAATGAGTACGACTGCCTACCTCTTTTCAACACAGTTGGCCATATCATTGTCGTATGCTCTTCTGTTCTACTTCACAAACTGCATTTTGGGCCTCCAGACGAGGTACCCTCTACAAAACAATTACTGGAATCAAACATAGCTGCTCTCAATATTCTAAAAAAATATTGGCGAAATATCGGACTCATGATTGAGATGCTTCAAACATTCCAGAGTGTCTGCAAACTTTTTAGCTATAACGCTTTTCAGATGGATAATTGGATGCTCAATTTCTTGCTGCGATATTCGCTGTCAGGCAAAAATAAAGGACGAGATGATGTCGATGCTCTTCAAAGAATATTTAACACGGATGACATTGTCGAGCAGTCTGCTGGTTTCCGGCTAGGAGATGATCTGATAGCTTCTCTTATCCAGGAGACTATCTCGGAATAATTCAGTGGCATTGTAATGAGTTTATTGGTCACATAGTTCTGGTGCCCAATCAAAATGGATGATATACCGACCTAATGAAAATAATCGAAGTAATAGGAACCGTAAAAGTTTCCGTCATGTGCTTGTCATGATAATGACTCTCAATTCTTATAAAACCAGTTTTTTTAATTGCTTTCTTTCCGAAATGATCAAGGTACTGGGGGTTCTCAATCTCAGGTCTGATCATTGTCGGATCATCTCCGCTACCCCTCCATCTACATAATAGTGCCCCACTATCGTTAATTTCACATTTCTTCCAGACTTTTCATTTTTCCGCTATTTTTATTCTTCAATTCTTGTGCCCTGGCTCACACTCAGGAACACATGGATTATGATGAACCAATCCATATTACAACCTTGCCAAGTCATGTGACAGAATCCAAAGCATAGCTTATAGCTAATAATACACAATATATCACTCCGGATTTGATAAATAGTTCACTTATAGATAATACATGAATCATATACAAATTTCTCCTGGTTCTTCGGCTTTAGTGCTAGCTTCCTGCACAAAAGACGTCTCGTCACCATAATAATGCCCTCATCATGCCACATGCTTCACAACATTCATTTTGAATCATTCTACTTCTATTTTCTATTTTCCTGGATCTGATTTTTGACATTTTATTCATTTCTCCGTTCTCCGCCTCTTTCCCTACGACCTGATCAATATAGCCGATCAAACCGCGGGGTAAAAGCGGTGTAACCACCAATCACATCTGATCAACTCCGTCCCCCCACACAAGGCTACAAAAGTTACAAGCAGCTTCGTCATAAGCAACATCAATAAGAATATATAAAGGAAGAGGGGTGAAGCTTTCTAAAAATGCGTTTGTTCACTTCTAGTTTCCATATTCTATCCCATCCACAGGTTGCGATAGATTCATACTAGTATCAAAGCACCCATCTCACCTTCATCACATCGCAGCAGCATAATCATGACTAAAAGCGCAGGATTTCTCAAGGTCTCCGGTACCGAAATTGTCAACGCTGATAATGAGCCGGTAGTTCTGAAAGGAACTGCCACTGGTGGCCATTTGAACATGGAGAACTTCATCACTGGTTACCCCGGACACGAGACTGAGCACAAGAAGGCTCTTCTGAAGGTCATGGGCCAGGAAAAATTCGACTTCTTCTTTGACAAATTCTACGAATATTTCTGGACTGAAAAAGATGCTGAATTCATGGCTTCCTTGGGCCTTAACTGTCTTCGAATTCCTTTCAACTATCGTCATTTCCTTGATGACAACGACTTGACCAAGATCAACCCCAAGGGTTTCAAGCTGCTTGATCAGATCATTGACTCCTGTGCCAAATATGGAATCTACACCATTCTTGATCTCCACGCTGTTCCTGGTGGTCAGAATCAGGACTGGCATTCTGATTCTGGCGTGCACAAGGCTCTGTTTTGGGATTTCGGCTATTTCCAGGAGCGAATTCTTGCTTTGTGGACTGAAATTGCAAAATACTACAAAGATAACACCTGGGTCGCTGGTTACAATCCTTTGAACGAGCCTGCTGATGTTGAGGGCCATCGGTTGACCGACTTCTACACCAAGGCTGAGAAGCAGATCCGAGCCGTCGATAAGAACCACATTCTTTTCCTCGACGGTAACACTTACTCCATGGAATTCAATTACTTCCCTGACACACCTTACCCTAATACTGTCTACTCTATTCATGACTACTCTAACTTTGGTTTCCCCGGTAATACTGTTTATGAAGGAACTGCCGAGCAGAAGGCCAAGCTCAAGAGAAACTACGAGCGAAAGATTGTCTACATGAAGAAGATTGGTGTACCTGTTTGGAACGGAGAGTTCGGCCCTGTCTACTCTTCGGAGGTCCGTGGTGACAAGAATATCGAGAAGACCAATCATGCTCGATACAACCTGCTCAAGGATCAGCTTGCCATCTACAAGACTGGTAATCCTGGTGGAACCGGAACTGCCATTTCCTGGTCTATCTGGGTCTACAAGGATATTGGCTACCAGGGACTCACTTATGTCTCTCCCAAGTCCAAGTGGTTCCAGGTATTGAATCCTTGGTTCGAGCGAAAGAAGAGCCTTGGACTCGACAAATGGGGACGAGACGCCGATCCCGAGGTCGAGAAGGGTTTCGAGGCCATCAGAGAGCATATCAAGAAGTGTCTGGGAGAAAAGTATGACGATAAAATGTATCCTTGGAAGAGTGGCATTTACGTGGACCGAGTTCTGCGAGATATCCTCATGTCCGACTATCTTCTTGATGAGTTCGCCAGCTACTTCAAAGATCTGAGCTTTGATGATTTGGAGGAGATGGCTGCTTCTTTCAAGTTTGAGAACATTGAGACTCGAGACACCTTGAACAGATATCTTTCTGAGTATTAGACAAATTCTTATCATAGGTGATTTTCAAATTGCTCCCCTCATCCCCATGCTTTTAAGCTCATAATCATAGTTTAAATTTCAGCTAGCTCAATAAGTAATGCTCACATTTTATGAACTAATCTATGCATTTTGACATTCCCTCCAATCGACCCGTCACTTCCTCTCTACATCTGCCACTTGATAGCCTCGTGCTATTCCTTCCCGTCCCTGTTCAAGCTCCGCCGCCTCTTCTGTATCCTCCTTGTTGTGATCACTGCCTAGACCAGACCAAGTGGATCTTTGATGAAGATGTTCTGCTGCAGTTGAAACCGTATCTCGTATTGTCAGTTGGCCATTCATTCGTGTGATGAGACCACGCTCGTCGGTTGAGTTGTCCTGCTCAATGTTCAAATGCTGTACGATCCGAAGAGGTTTGGAGGTGGATACATACTTTCCTGTGACTGGATCAAACACAGGAGCTCCATCTTCGACATCATCACTGAGTTCCTCTTCTTCCTCGGCGTCCGATTGTGAGTCGCCAGAGCTACTTTTCAGGAACGACTCAAAATCAATGAGCCATTGGCCATCCCACGATATCTCATGCTGTAGAGCCAACATAAGCTCATAAGGTGTAATAATTGGCTTGTAGTAATCATCTGAATCCACAATTATACCTCCCATAGAGCACCCAAGTACCACCCAGATGTCGACGACGTCGAAGTTGGCAAGCTTGGGCACGTTGGGCTTGCCAACAACAAACGTATAGTGCTTTTTGGCAGCAGACTGGATGGCATCCTGGAGTTTTCGAAGCATTGTATCCACGTCTTTTAGCGAAAGAGTATTGACGAGAATGCCAATAGTTGTAGCACTTCTAGCCACGTTCATGTATCTGTATCGCTTTTTCAGGTTAGGTGCTGCAGCTTTGGTTTCGCTAGTCTCCATATCATATATAGTAATACCTGAGACTTTTGTTGATAGATAAAGTACAAGAGAAGGTGAAGGTGACGAGCTTGTGAGATAGAAAATATCGTATTCGCTGAGTTCTCCCGTAAGATTGGAGATTCCTCGTTGAGCAAGAACCTCATTATCATCACCATCACGGAAAATATTTCTTGGAATGAACACAGCCAAAGGATCCTGTGGATCTTTCAAGTGGCTGCTGGCGAGGTTCTCGTACTCTCCAGCAAGTTTTTCGTAAAGTTTATCAGCAACCAGTGAATACTGGCTGTCAGAATATATGAGGACTTTAGCTGATCTGTCAGGAAACGAGTCTTGAAATCTCTCTACAGCTTTTTCCAAATCATATCCCTCGACGGCGTCGAACACATGGATCACTGGTATCGACCGAGATCGATTCAAACAGGTGTTTCCAAAATGCACAATGACATCTGCCGACACATGCTGAGCGGCAATTTCATCGACACAGCACGGGGAGTACGAGGTATCAGCCAGAATGAATATTTTGCTATTTTCAAGCTTCTGCTGAAGAATCTCAGCCACCTGAGACGAATATCGAATCAGATCATCTGGAAACTGCAGTCCTACAATCTTGTAATGTTTGGCAGCAATCTCGTCACAGAGACTCTCTAGATTAAATGACTCTGAAATTTCACTCTGAGACTTGGAATTCCCTACATTTTCTATTGTAACTTTGTCAAACTCGTTCTCGGTCGACAAAGCCGGTGCTACTTTGATATCCGACATGGTAGCTGGAAAAAAAAAATTCAAGCCGCATGTGCTTCATGTTGGACGATATTGGCCAATTAGTAATACGAGGCCGCTGAGAACAGCGACTTGCTGTACCATTGGAATTTACATTCTCGGATAAACTGATATGGAAAATTATATCTATATTGCTGAAAGTGAAGGTTGCGGCCAGGGAAAGCATGATGCTTGTGGTGATAGCTGTAAATGAATGGGGTCACGTGCATGGGCTCGTCTTCGCCTTGTATAGCAGCTTGCTACTGCTCTCATTTCAAAAGAAACATGAACCTCCTCAAGCAGTGTTCACCTGGGGCTTTGCTGCTGCTGCTGCAAGCTTGGCCCGCTCTGCCAAGTACTGGCCGAATCTCGATGTTTCGTGGATTCCACATTCCGACTTGCTCTGGCCCTTCCATCGGCCGCTTCGCTCATCCTCTCCTTCGGCAGTCGGGGAAGTCGAATGATAGTCTCCGATACTCTTGTAGCCCTGGTCTAAAAGCAGATTATAGGGGACTTTGTGGGTTTCGACATAGGTTTTGACCTGCTTGAAATCCCAGTTGGCGAGCGGGTTGATCTTGATGATGGTGCCTTCATCGGCAATCTCCACGATCGGCAACGACCCTCGAGCTCCACCTTGGCTCTTTCTTCTACCCGTGAAAACGGCCTGGATTCCCAACTCCTTGTAGGCTCGCTTCATGGGTTCGACCTTGGCCAAAAAGTCATACGCATTTTCATCGGTCTCCCATAGCTTGGGACCATGGAGTTTGGCAAACTCCTCCTCGGTGCTTGCATTCAACGGCTTGTAGACATGCAAACTGGCCCGAGGATACTTTGATTTCACATCCTCCAGCAGCTGATGTGTCTCTTTGAAATGATGAAGGGTGTCCACGAAAACTAGGTCAATGTCATGCTCGCTACCGCCCTGCTTAGAAATCAGATCCAGGATCACCAACCCCGTCAGCCCAAATGCTGTAGTCTGGTAGAGACCGGGAAGAGTGGTGATAGCCCACTGGATGATGTCCTGGGCACTTGCGTTTGCCAGTCGTCGGTTGACGTGTTCCACAACCTCTGGAGACAGAACCGCCATGATCAGTAATGAGATGATGCCTAGGTAGAGATGGCGAGAAGTAAATTCTGTGGCAGTGAATCTCCTAAAAATGATTCTTTCGTGGCCATTCTGCGGCGGGCCTGTGGCATGGTTGCTGGTGTATATTGTGCAGCTTCACGTGAGCACTGTGTCAGTTCGACACCGCTGGTTGCTGTGGTTACCGTGCCTGTCTGTGGTGCTTTTGATTCGCTTTTCGGGAAGACTTGCTATGAACTGCAAAGCTCCCGGATAAACATTCTTTCTTGGCTTTAGCTAGGCATATTCTTGTTTTAAAGTCGATTCTGGTTTCTATTTTTACTTTTAGAATCTGCCGATGACTGGTTGGATCTCTTGGCTATTGTTTCGTTTTTGCTATAGACTTGCAAACTAAGTAGCATATATCATAAAGCAGCTTCACCAACGAATGTCACAAAAAGCCCACTTGCCGATCCCTAAAATCAGATGAGACAGACAGAGCACATAGAGGAATTACATAAAAAAAAAAAAAAAAAAGAAATAAATAAGATCCCCACAAGTACCCTGTAATTCCGGTCTGATCTGGCAGCAAAAATTGAAAAGCACGGTTGCCATGGCAACCAGGACCGATTGGGCGATGCGGCAACCTCCCCCATCATATACTGATACACTTTAATATATATTTTTTCAGCCCGATCTTCACCATCTTTTTCTTGTACCAACAATGAACGGGTTCGAAACATTGTCGGCAAAGGCAACCGACTTCCACCAGCGCCTTATGGCAGGTGGAGACTCCAAGCTCTACACTCAGGATGAGCTTCGGAAAATGGCTCGAACCAGTGATGCTCAGCAGCTCATGGCATGGACTCAGGAACTCATGAATCACCATTTGCTCTCTGCTCTCCAGGAAAATGGTTCGTTGGTGTTCAAGCCTGTCTCCAGTAGCGAGGCCATCAAGCTCAAAAACATGACCACCGAGGAGGCCATGGTACACTCATGCATTGCTAATGCTGGCCGAGAGGGAATGTGGATCAAAACCATCAAAAAAAAAACCAACTTGCATAATGATGTGGTTAAGAAGTGCTTGAAAAGTCTTGTTACCCAGAACTACATCAAGCAAATCAGAAGTGTAAAAGACAAGACCAGAATCATTTACATCTTGGCCCATCTGCAGCCCAGCACCGAGGTGACTGGCGGCCCCTGGTTCACTGATCGAGAACTTGATTCCGAGTTTGTCAACGGTCTTCTTGAAGTCATCTGGAGATACGCTGTTTCTCTCACTTTTCCCTCTGCATTTGATGATGCTGCTACTTCTCGTGCTCAGGAAACCCAGCTCCCCACCTACAATCAGTACCCAACGGTCAACCAGATCCACAAGTTTGTAGAAGACAGTGGAGTGTGTAATATTTCGCTGACTGAATCTAACATCCGCTCGTTATGCGAGGTGCTGGTCTATGACGATCGGCTCGAGCGTTCTGATGGTGGTTATGCCTACAAGGCCACCTGGAACAGCATTCTCAAAGCTGGAGGAGGAGGATACGACGTCGAGACGCCCGATCTACAGGCGTCAATAGACTCGAATCCTCTTCTTGATACTCCTTGTGGAAAATGCACCAAAATCGACCTCTGTGAGCCAAATGGCCCTGTCGATGCTGCCAACTGCGTCTACTACGACGAATGGCTTCAGGCATGAAAGCTTTCAACAAATCGGGGAGCCTACCGAGACCTGTCAATTATTTATTTTTAACTCTAGATTAGAAAATAAAAAAAAACCGCGCTCATAAATACTGTGGTGGTTGTGTTTCCATACTACTACTAACTCGTCAAACCCCATCATTTCTTCATCTTCAAAGCCAAGGCCTCGTATTCAACCTCGAGCTCTCGAAGTTGAACATGGGCATCTTCCAGATCCTTGTTGAGCCGGTCTCGCTCAGCAATCAAATTGGCCTCCCATTTCTTGAACCGGGCCTCTTCTTGCTTCACTTGCTGAGTGAGACTCTTTCGAAGTGCTGCTTCTTCCTCTTTGAATTTTGGATTCTCAAAAGATCGGTTGAGCCGCGCCCCGGATCCAGCGTTCTTGGCTTCAATCTGCTGGGCCCTGTACTTTTCATAATGCACCTCTTCGGTCGACACAATCAAATCAAGCATGTGTTCCCGGATCAAAAGCTTGTGCAACTTTCGGAAATCGCAATGTTCTTCATTGTCCACCTCGACAACGCCCCACGGATATACTCTGCCACGGCCAGTGGTTCCATTGGCACGAGTCACCTCGGTTTCAGAGCCAATGACTGAATATGGGAGACTATTCAATTCGTCATTAAAGCGACTGACTGGGGCTTCTTCTTCAATTCCATTGGCAGTGGTTGCAGCCGAGTCATTGGGTGGAACAAACACGTGAATGTTCTGAGCTCGTAGCACCTGTCGAATTCGATCTTTAAAGGCGCTCATTTCCTGGGGGCCCAAGGTATCAGCTTTGGCAATGACGGGAATGACATTGACCCGGGTAGAAAGAGCCCGAATAGCCTCGACATCCAAAGGCTTGAGGCTGTGGCCGGTGGGGCGGATGAAATAAAGACAGGCATGTACACGCATGTCAACCTTGTTCATTCGATTAGGCTGCTGCTCCTGCCTCATGAATGATTCATGCTGGTCATCAATAAACTCTACCACGCTCTGCCAGGCGTCTCTATTGTTGACATTGTCCCCAAATCCCGGTGTGTCCACCACGTTGACTCGGGTCATGAAATCCTTCTCCTCTAACACGGCCTTTGTGATTTCAATCTCCACCGTCTTCTGCAAAGGCGTCTGGTGCCGCTGACTCACATCCTTATAAGGCTTAAGTCCCATCGACAATAGCGTGTTAATAAACGTCGTTTTTCCCAGGCCACTTTCACCTGCCAACATGATGGTGAAGGTCGCGCCTCGTTTATAGACGATTTTGAATCTGCCAGCGGGTTAGAATCACCACAACCAAAACCACTTGACTTGCATTCGCGTCCTAGCTATACTTACCGCTGGTTAGGCAAATTCGAAATGCCGATTTTATAATCGGCCTCTTTCTGCTGGACTTTATCTTTCGTAGAAGACGTGACGGCCATGATGTTGTTTCGTCGTGTTGCGTTGGTTGCGTTGCCAGTAGGGAGAGTTTGATAATTGGGGGGTTCGTGTCAAGAAAAGGGGTAACCTCGAGTCGAGGCTGGCGGGAGGGACCCAGGAGGGAGGGGGAGGATAGACGAAAGCAACAAGAGAAAGTTACAAGCTCAAATGTCGGTGCGCACTTACCCAAACTAATACAGCGTTGGGGCTTCTGACCAGCCTAGCAGATGTCGTGTGAAATAAGGTGGATATGGGTGTCAATTCTACTGAATGGTGACTGGTTATCAGAATCAATAACCTGGTGGGGTTTTATTTGCACTTCGAAGGCCCAAGGCTACGTTTTGTAGTAGCATGCATTACTTTAATGCTTAGGGGGATCTGATTAGTGTGAATGACAGAAGCAGATAGTATAGCTGGATGACGGGAATTTGAGCCAAAAGAGCTTTTATTGGAAACAAGTTATATAGAGCTTGGCAGTTGCTTCGATCATCAGCCGGAGTTTGCTTTCGTTCTCTGTTCTGTTTTCGTGAGTGTTTCAGATTATCGCCGCTGTCAGCCATACACAGTCCAAATTTGGAATACACTCGGCCCCTGGAAGTAGCGCGAGCTCAAAGAGCATGGTTGCTATGCCAACCACATAAGTGGTTGGCATGACAACACAAGCAATGGAAATTTCATGTACATCAAACTCCATCATTCGCCCCTCGACTCCATCATCAATGATCCGCACAAAAACGAGACTTGTGTCTCCGGGTAGCTCGTTATTACTCGGAGGCTCAAGGAGCTTCAGCTGCTCGGCGCTCATCAAAGCCCGCGCCGGCAAAAAGCCTAAAAAGGCTGCAACTGATCAAGGATCGGACGAAAAGCCCAAGATCCAATTTCATTTCCACAAAATGGATCCTCAGAAAATGAAAGAGCTGCAGGAGGCTGCTGACAAGAAGCAGGAGGAATGGAAGAAATCTCAGAAGAAGTCTCAAGATGACAAGTCTTCTAGTCCGTTTGGAGATTGGAAATCAAACCTCGGCTCGTTGGTCGTGACTACTATTCTCACCACCTATCTGACAAATGCATTCCGATCCGATTCTCAGAAACAACTTTCTTGGGAAGAATTTCGATCCCAGTATCTGAATCAGGGCCTTGTTGAAAAAATAGTGGTTGTTAACAAGAAAATCGCTCGTGCAACTGTCAAGAATTCTATCGGACCGGTTGTATTCACTATTGGATCTATAGATGCATTTGACCGTCACATGGATGAAGCACAGCGAGAATCAGGTTTAAATCCAGTTCCAGTTTCATACAAGAAGGAAATCTCTTTGTGGAGTGTTGCTGGTTCGCTTCTCCCTACGGTTCTGATTCTCGGAGGTATTTATTACCTGAGCAGACGGGGCCTGCAAGGAGGTGCTGCAGGAGGAATAATGAATATTGGCAAAAGCAAGGCCAAGAAGTTCAATGAGGAAACTAATATTAAGGTCAAGTTCAAGGATGTAGCTGGTGCTGACGAAGCCAAGGAAGAAATCATGGAATTTGTTCAGTTTCTCAAGACCCCAGCAAAATATGAGCGACTTGGAGCTAAGATCCCAAGAGGTGCGATATTATCAGGTCCGCCGGGAACAGGAAAGACCTTACTAGCTAAAGCTACAGCAGGCGAGGCCGGAGTGCCATTCTACTCGGTCTCTGGTTCTGAGTTTGTGGAAATGTTTGTAGGTGTCGGTGCCTCTCGAGTCAGGGATTTATTCGCAAAGGCTCGAGAAAATGCTCCCAGTATAGTATTCATCGATGAGATAGACGCTATTGGTCGGGCAAGAGGGCCTGGAGAGATGGGAGGAGGAGCTGGTGGAGGCAACGACGAGCGAGAATCAACTTTGAACCAGCTTTTGGTGGAGCTGGATGGTTTTTCTAATAGGGAGCATGTCGTTGTCTTAGCAGGTACCAATCGACCAGATATACTGGATCAGGCGTTGAAGCGACCGGGAAGATTCGATAGACAGATCACCATCGATAAGCCCGATGTAGGTGGAAGAAAGCAGGTTTATCAAATCTACCTCAAGAAGATCAAGACAGGTGATGATTTGACTGATCTCGACAAGGCTTCTGGAAAGTTAGCTGCATTAACCCCAGGCTTTTCAGGTGCAGATATTGCCAACGTTGTGAATGAAGCAGCTCTGATTGCTGCAAGAATGGACTCCAAACAGGTCCAATTGGTACATTTCGAACAGGCAATTGAGAGAGTCAGCCAGGGAATTGAAAACAGAAGCCGAATACCTCCCCCAGAAGAGCGAAAGGCAGTTGCATATCACGAGGCCGGTCATGCAATCTGTTCATGGTATTTGCAACATGCTGATCCCTTCCTCAAGGTGACAATCATTCCAAGAGGTCAAAGCTTGGGTTATGCTAGATATCTACCATCTGATACGGAATTGCCTAATGAGCTAGAGTTGGCTGACAAGCTTGTCATGGCACTTGGAGGCCGAGTCTCGGAGAAAATGTACACTAATACTACCTCATCAGGAGCTCAAAGTGATTTTCAAACAGTGACTGATATCGCGACCAGAATGGTTGTTGGATGGGGCATGAGCCCGAAGATTGGGTGGGTCAATTACCACGAAGAAGGAAGCTATTATACCAAACCCTTCAGTGAAGAGACTGCAGAGCTCATTGATGGAGAGGTACGACGAATTGTCGAGACTGCACACACCAAATGTGAAAATCTACTTGAAGAACATTGGAGTGATGTGGTCAAGCTTGCCGAGGCGCTGCTTGAAAGAGAGACTTTGACAAGAGCTGACTTGATCAAACTGATCGGGCCCCGGCCATTCCCGGAAAAAACTGAGGAATTCAAGTATCTTGAAGACGGATTGACACAGGATCTCGCTGCTGATTCTCGTGGTTGAGTCGATTGAGGACTTTGCAGAGAGTTGATTTCGGAATTTCTAGGATTTTCCCGACTATTTTCCGAGTTGATCCGAAAACACCCCTAGGGCAACTGCATCGGAAGTCCAATTAGCTTTTCGCATAGCTAGCCATCATGTATATATGTAAATCAGCAATTAGAACGATGAATTCAGAAATTGGAAATTTGATGCGCACTGTATGTCAGTCTTTCTAAAATCATTATTGGATAGTTTCACGAGGGTGCTACTGCTAATGGGAAAGAAAGCCGTGATGGTTCGGAGGATTCGACTACTGGGCAGCAAGCTATAGGAAATCCCAGCGGCTGCGGGTGCGGAGTGAGACTCGTAGCCAGTGGTCTGCGGCCGTTCTAAGCAGAGCATATGTCGGTAGGCGACCCATCACATTCCTCGGCGGCTATTTAGCGCTAGATCATTTTATCCCAGTTTGCCCTGCCTGGCCCAGCCAAAATTGTGGGGTGGAGTGGGGAGAGAGAGCCTTGGTCGGAGAATCGGGCCATAAAAACAGTCATCACCTAAAAGAGTCAAACAGCTCTGTCAAATGGTGGAAACCACAGGTTGCTCAGAACAACGAAGACAAGAAATAGACAGAAGAATAATATCAGCAATGGGGGGTTCTTTTTTTTAATGGGGAATTAGGCGCCCTAGTGTTTTCTGCCGACAACCGCGGGCCCATATGCACACGCTCGGCACTTGTAGGCTTTGCAATTAAATAGTTTTCTGTCGGAGCTACTCCGAGTTTGCCCGGCAGATATAAAAACCCCGCCAAAATGTTGAAATGTCAATTCTGACCACATCAGTCACTGAACCAACCTCCGTAGCATTGCACCAGAACCAATTGTATTGTACAATGCTCAGAACCGCTCTCAGATCCACCGTCAGTCGACGTCTTGTTACTCGTTCTGTAGCTTTGCCTAGAACTGCCAGCCGAGTTAGCGCTGTGCGAATGGCCTCCTTCTGGGCCAATGTCCCCCAGGGCCCTCCTGATGCCATCCTCGGTATCACCGAAGCGTTCAAAAAAGATGACAACTTGGAAAAAATCAACCTTGGAGTCGGCGCTTACCGAGACGACAAGGGAAAGCCATATGTCTTAGACTCTGTCAAGAAGGCCGAACGAGAAATTCTAGATGAGAATCTCGACAAGGAATATGCTGGTATCACTGGTGTTCCATCTTTCACCAAGGCTGCTGCGGAATTGGCCTATGGCGAACAATCTCCTGCCATCACTGAAGGCCGAGTCATCATCACCCAGTCCATTTCTGGTACTGGCGCTTTGCGAATCGGTGGAGCTTTCCTCCAGCGATTCCTTGAAAACAAGAAGATTCTTCTCCCCCAGCCTTCATGGGCTAACCATGCCGCTGTGTTCCGAGACTCTGGTTTGGAACCCGAGACTTATCGATATTATGACAAGGAGACCATTTCGCTTGACTTTGAAGGTTTGCTTGCCGATCTGGAGGCTGCACCTTCAGGAACAGCCGTTCTGTTGCATGCCTGTGCTCACAATCCTACCGGTGTTGATCCTACCCCTGAACAATGGCGAAAGATCTCTGAAGTCGTTAAGAACAAGGGTCATTTCCCATTTTTTGACATGGCCTACCAGGGATTTGCCTCTGGCGACATTGCTCGAGATGCCTATGCTGTTCGATACTTTGTCGAACAGGGCCATGAGGTTGCCTTGTGCCAATCGTTTGCTAAGAACATGGGCCTTTACGGTGAGCGAGTTGGCGCCTTTTCTTTGGTGGTCGATTCTGCTAAGGAGAAGGCTGCTGTCGAGTCTCAGTTGAAGATTCTCATCCGACCTCTCTACTCCAACCCTCCTATCCATGGTGCCCGAATAGCTAGCCACATTCTTAACACCCCTGCTCTTAAGGCTGAATGGCTTCAGGAAGTCAAGGACATGGCTGACCGAATGATCTCCATGCGACATTTGCTCAAGCAGAACTTGGAAGAGTTGGGTTCTAAGAAGGATTGGTCGCACATCACCTCTCAGATCGGCATGTTCTGCTACACTGGTCTCAGCGGTGAGCAGGTCGATCGACTTGCTAAGGAATTCTCTGTCTATGGAACTCGGGATGGTCGAATCAGTATTTCTGGCGTCAACAGCGGCAATGTCAAGTATCTTGCTGAGGCAATTTTCGCTGTGTCTGGTTAGATAATTAGTTGACTCTTGTGCAAATGGAAGGAAGCCTGGAGTTTGAGGATAGTAAAATTGTTCAATGTTATTTTTATTTTGCTAATATGATCTGTATACGGGCTGCCATTTGTATGGTGTTTGATGTAGGGTGGTGATACGAGAGGTGATACAGCAATGGGGTTGATTATACGCTGGAATTGCATGAAAAGGTCCACCATGGAAAACTGAACTTCTCACGGTGTACTTTCAGGGAAACGCTTCATGATAAAGCTGTATCTCTGGAACCTTGTATTTCCCGTCGATATTTTTTTTTCAACCGACCAAAGTGGTAGCTTAATGTTTTGCACCGAGGTGGTCACTGCTGGCGGCAAGTTGATAAACTAGATGACTTTAGGCTCATAAAAATATTCGGGAATAGCGATTCACTGAGAGCTAATGTGAAATTGCAGTGAGCAAAAATACCAGTATGTGATGGAGTCAAAACACCAAAATGCCAAATCAAAGTTACATGAATATCGAGCTTCTACATATGCAGTTGATGATACGGATGGTATAAAGAAAATATTGATCAAGCCTAACGCTATTATCAGATGCTTTCCAAAATTACGAGGATCATCCACAATTTTTGGATCTGTATAAAATGTTATTGATAACCATCATCCCAAAAAAGAAGAGCCTGGGTAGTGCCACCATACACTGAGAAATAGGTGGTCAAGTTTTCAGACACATTACCTCTCTCAAAATATTATTACATTATTCGACAATTTTCATTCCTGATCCCGCTTTTTTGCGTGTGGAGAGTAGAGGTATTCTTTTTAGTATCGGGTCTGAAACACTCCCTTTCTCCCTTCTACCGAGAAAGCATGGGAATTTTATATGAAAAACAATAATAATTAAGCTAATATAACATATCAAAAGACAACACTCTAAACCTTATAACAACCTTATAACTCATAAGCTCATAGACCCATAAAACTCATAAACAAAAAACATCACCAACAACCTGGAGACAACAACTGACAGACAACAACAACAAGACAACAAACAATTTCCAAGAAGTAATAATACATCTATCACTTCTCTCTTCATAGGGATAATCAAGAAACTTTGGCTAACAAAAGCAGATTCCCCCACACTTCCAACCTTGAAAATTAACAGCACCTGAACCTCTCACTGTAATAGCTGTTTTCTAGACTCTCATTCTTTTAGACAGACCTCCATTCTGACTTCGCTTTGTATACTCGATTCACAACACACATAAACTGTTCCACTTACATGAGCGCTTACCAGACTCACTCGTCATGACTACCATATCTCCTGAACAAGCTGGCTCCTATCACCTGGAGAAGCAACACGTTGACGAAAGGTTCATTCACAAGCATCCTTAGATCCGCTAAAACTTCCTCTTAGACTTCATACTCACCAGCTTCGCTCACGACACGGCCGCGAACTCCTCTTCAGTTCCAACTACTGTCAGGTCACCTACATCGCAGCATATTATCAATAGTCCCTTAGCCAGAGGTTCCCAGGATAGGTCTGATGTCTTAGCACACTTAAGGCTGTGGCACCAAACACATGTCACTGGTGCCTTGGCATTGAGTCCTATGACAACTGCCGCAAATGGACCGCGATCAGCAAGTCTTCCCCTCAGATAAGCTCAAACAGCAACTAGTCATGCTCTCCACTAGTAAACAATCATCCTCGAGTTCATCAAAGCAGGCCCCTCAAGCGAAATCAAATCCCGCTGAAAAGCCAACCATAGAACACAAGCTAAATCCCCGAATCACCTAGTACCCGCTAGTAAGATACCCGCATCACTCCCACTTGTCATAGCCAATCAAAGCAAAATCAAGCAAATTCTCTTCAAACAGTAGTCCTGTAAATGTGCTGCACACTGGCCTGCGAACTTTGTATACTCACCTCCGTCCTCGTAATGTTAGTCTCGTCTACGTTTGCGGGTTGCCCCACAAAGATGTCCTGATCATCCAAAAAAATCAACCACCTAGCAATAAATCCCTGAACTATCTTTCCTCGCAGCTGAAAGCGCGAAAGAACGGACATGGCACTCTGGCATTGCGCGTACCCGAGAACCAGTATCCTCTACTCTTGCTAGCACCACCTGTTACATGAACCTCTCCCCATAAAATAGGTTCATCATCGTCCTCTCGTAATACTGGTAAAAATGAAACAGTTTTGGGAGCTCCGTCTCCTCTGTTTCTTTAGTCTCCTTTGTCTTCTTTGTCTCCTTTGTCCTTGTTGGTTGCTCATCGACAAGATCGCTTCCCCAAACCTTTGTCATTGTTCTCTTCCAAGTCAGGTTTAACTTAGTCCTAAACTTTTCAAAAGAACTTGATGAGCTGCTTCCAGCTTCGCTGACTGAGGATTTTTGGAAACCCTGAGTGGCACTATCACTGGAGTTGATAGTAACGGCTGGCTCTGGAGTAAGTCGTCCATTCACATCTCTGATTCCTTCCATTTCAAGAATCTGGTGAGCAAAAGATGGCTCACCATAAAGATGCTGTTGCAGCAAAGGGCTTTTGTATCCTGAAGCTCGGATCAATGCCTCACAGCGCAATATCTCGACATAAGTAAAATACCTGTCGTAGAAAGGACTATCTTCAAAACTTTCTCCCCACCTCTTGAAAGCCATTTTAGCTTTCATGAGCCATAGCTTCCTGCCAATTGCTGTCTTTGGAATTTTGTTTTCCAAAAATTGAAGCGCAAGACTTGAAGAATCATGATAGACTTTGCCAACGTACTCATGGGTCATGACAGGAGATTTTTCTCCTCTTTGTTCACAACCTCGAGACGACCTGAAAACTCGTGCAATGTTTCCACATACTCTATGTTTCCACTGAAAAAAGCTAGAAGTTTTTTCTTGCATGCAAAGTCGATTCTCTTTGTCTTTCAAATGACAATCCGCTAGATATGTTACTTCATCCAAGTAGTTTTTCATAAGCTCTGGTAGCTCACATGATAGAGCAAGCTCCTCTCCGATTTTATAGAGAGTATTAATCTCCCTAAGTCTGATGTTAAAAGCATCCGATTCGACTCTCGGGCAATCAGAACCTAGGAATTCCAGACTACTACTAGGATGAAATCCATCTGCTAACTCAACAACATCAACACTCGTGTGATTGATTGGACTTACTGGGGAAGTTTCCATAAGACTTTGGATTGTTTGCGGCTGTAACTGGTTTGACTCAGAATTATCAACTGTGTCCGATTGGAATAGGACTTCAACAAAAGCCTGAACTCCAAATGGACTGTCCTGAGTCAGCCGCAAATCGTAAAGTTTAGTGACTGCAGCTTCCCAAGCTATCATATCTGAATGATATAATAGAGGACCAAGACAAATGGGAAGCTTTGGCAAAAGACCTGTGTCATTGCCTGCCTTTAACTTTTCCAACTTCTTCTCCAATTTGGAGATTGCAAGTCCACGAACATCCGAAAGTATTCTAGTCAAGTCAGAGCCTGGGATGGATCTTGATATGAGAGAATCATAAACTTTGTTGACTCCCTCGATCCATGCTAAAACACCCGAGGAAAAAAATGGCGTAGACTTGGAAGAAGGTCCTAACAAGATGGTTGGATCAGAAATATCACCACCAAATCTAACGGAAAGCGATGATCCGTTAAAAAAAGACGCTGACTGAGAAATTTGCTCAGTAGTCAAAATCTCCGATCTAGTGATGTTACTTCTCACTAGTTCGCGGGCTCTTCTGAAAGCGGCCCTGACGTGAGATGATGCTTCTCTTAGTCTTGTTGATGGTGATGGTGGTGGTGCTGTTGCTGCTGTTGCTGCTGTTGCTGCTGCTGCCGCTGCCGCTGCCGCTGCTTCTTTTTCAGCTTCCTCCAGCTCTCGCAATATTCTATTGCTAAAGTCACTAACATTGAGAATAACGATTTCGGGAGTGGACAGTCGAATCCACTCCAAAGGACAGGGAAGACGCTTGCAAATCCATTCTTGCAGCTCAGCAAATAAATCACGATTGATTATTCGAAGAATGTAGTCCTCATTCATACGATCCTCAAGATCAGGATATGCTAGCCCAGATGGGGTAGGAACTGAACATATTGTAAAAGCAGCCTCTCCGGTGAAGGCAAGCTCTTCAGCGGTTTCTGGGCCTAATCTGAATAGTGCTGTTTCCTGGAGAATAAGGACGGCATTGAGAATTTCATTATTACTCTCAAAATGTGCCTCTCTCTCAATGTACAAACTGGAATAAAACTGGCGTATCATTGTTCGCCATGCAGCACGTTCAGACGCTTCCTCGGGCACTTTCTCGGGGCCCATGAACTGAAGTAGTTTGTGATGCAGTAGCTTCGATCTATCTTCAGCACTGCAATTCATCACAGGAACATAACAGCTCTGAAGCATACTGCTCCTACCTGACTCGTCATTCGGCGTATACTCATCGTATTTTTGCCCGTCACTACTAGTCTTATGCTCCACAAAATAATGGTTGCAATACCTGTAGCAACATGGCGGCTCGCCATTCATCGACAGCTCTGGGGGGGTCTCTTGATGGACCACTGAGGGGGTTTCCTCTTGAATGCAGTCGTTATCACATGCCCGGGGCTTTCTCCAGCCATTGACACAGGAGGAGATACGGGACTTGAGACTCATTGCTGCTTAGTAAGAGAAAACTCAATCTTTAAAACTTTAAACTTTAAAACGCTTTGGTAATAATAATAAAAAAAAAACTGCACGTAGAACTCTGTAGCGTAATAACGTGCTTGATAAAACGTTTTGTGAATAGTAGAAAAAAGAAGAAG